>JAJEJH010000419.1:80376-297372 GCA_026122585.1 Anacardium occidentale
AAACCTGGGATGCTACAGGCATGCAAAGTTCCACTTAACATGATTGTGATTTGCTTGCATGATCTTGCTAATTTGATATTGGCACACAAGCATGACCTTAAAAGCACAGTCGTGGCCCTTATGCTTATCCAATTACATACAGTCAATATATATGATCGTGATATTACATGAATATGATTGCATGGTCATGCGTCATCCTTGTTTCCGTAATATCACGAATGAAAATTGCAAAACCACACTAATCTCAATCAATACACATCCAAACTTATTCAATCAGTTTCATGTGTTGAACATATTACTTAAGCACATATTTATTTCATCAATATCATCAAAACTCATATTATAACACACTAAATCCATTGAATCAAAGTATATTGGCATATATGTATAAATCATGTTTCTTAAGCAAACAACTTCATCAAAATACTTTTGTTTCATCAACTTATCACTCAAACATGCTATTCAAGCATTAAGCATAAAACAAGCATCATCATAACCCAATCAGATAAGAAACACATGCTATGAAACAGGGACAAGAGATTTAGAAACACTTACCTATTACTATGGATGTTATCTCTCTCTCTCTAGCTTGATCTTATTCTCTAACTGGATTTGCTACTATTTGTTCTCTCTCAACTCTAGGGTTGGGGTTCTCTGGAAAGAAAAAGAAACTTAAATAAAATCTTACCTAAAAATGAAAAAAAAGTTTTATATATGGCGACAAACACAACTAAGACGCACAGCCATGTGTTCAAAAGACACACAATCATGCTCCCATGAAAATCTCAAATTTCTAGCTCCTCCCATGCTACACATGAACATTTCTCCCAATGAGACCTATACACATGTCATAGATAGCTTCTAAATGACTATTTCACCCTTAAACCCTCTCAACTTTATTTTCTACCATAAAATCTCACCTTTAACTCCGATTTTTAATCTAAATAGACTATTCTAACCTCGAAATATTACACTTACCCTACTTAACCAATTATCACATCTATTATAACTTAGCTCATCCAGTAGTTATATGTTTCTACTCACTGAGGCATGCATGCAATCAAGTGTATTTTTTGTATAGTAAAGACACCTTGTTTCATAGGCCTCACATTTCATTGTGACTTTAGCCTTCATCTCCTAACTTATTCAAATACTAATTGAGTTGTTGATGTTTCTATACGATAAGTTAGACTACCAAGAAACAAATTGTTGTGTTCTGATTTAGTGCAAATTCTAAGTATTGTGCCCTTACTCATGTTGAAGTTGATGTTTGGTGATTTTGTTACATTTTGTATGAGCTCGACATTTCTCTCTACTCATTTTTTTTCTTCTACTTTGTGACAATCACTTTGCTCTCCACATGGCCGCCGATCCTAATTTTCATGCTCACATTCGACATATACATTTCATTCATAAGTTAGTTGCTTATAGGGCCTTTTATCTTCGTCATGTTCCTATAGTCTTTCTGCTTACTAATATATTTACCAAAAGTTTGTCTCATGAGCACTTGCTTTCATCATATCTCCAATTCTAGCGACACAAGCTCCTATTACAATTGTGGGAAAGTGTTGAATAAAATATATTATTTGATTCGGATTGATTCATGTAAATTATATTTCCTTACATTTGACTATGATCACTTGTAATCCATTTACTCCATTTTCATAGGATTAAGATTCTTTTTTGGATTATACTGAAAATATATATTGTACAACTTCCCATTAATAATATGAAATTGAATTCACAATTCTACATTATGGTTGTGAATTATGACAAGTTGCAGCCAATAAGAAATCCTAGAAGCCAATCCTTTTTATGATATCTGCAAAAGAAAGAGATTGATTTTGCATTGTTGTAATTTACTCAGTTGGATGACCACAAGATATTGAAGATAGAGATGGATGAAGCTGATTATCCACTACTACTCCTTCAACATTCATTCATTAATTAGTATAGGTTCTGTTGTTATTAGGCTATTGAATAGTTTAAATTCTCTTGAATGCAAGCACATGATCCTATAGTTGTATGTGTCATGCATGCAAAAAAAGTAACAGTTTGTGTGTCTCTGCATGCACTCTTGCATTCAAAGAAGCAATGGCTCTCCATCAGAAGCCATTCATCGATCAATCATCCATCACTTCTAATTCATCACACATACGAATATATATATATATATATATATTTATATATTTATTTATTTCTATACCAAAATATACATCTTGCCTTCCCATTAAAACTACTGCTCAATACTTAAAAAGCCTGATGGATATTTAATCTTTTTGAAGTGGAGTAGTTCTTGCTTGCTCTTTCAATGTCAAAAGTAATACTTTCATGGCTGGAATAATGGAATCCCCAAAGTGTACTTTTGTATTTACCTTTTTGAAGTGGTGCTTTATCTTCTTTTTTTCCTTTTCCTTCAAATAAACATGTTAGTTACAAATTATATTCCCCTTAAAGTAATTATGTCTCACTCACCCCACTTCCCTTTATGCAAATCAGAAAAAGCTTCAGCACTCCTGTGATTTCTTGTTCGATAATTTTCCCCGATTTAATCTCTACCAATTGAAATTAACTGGTGTCGAAGGGTTAAATTCGAGCACATCCTCAGCAGGAGAACTTGGGCTGGCTTCTGAAATTAGGCCCATCAGAATCTTATTGCATGAAATGAAGAGTATAGGACCCCGTTTGAACCGTCCAACACAAACTATTTCTTCTTTTGTCTCCTCATATTTGAACGCAAGCCAGAATTTGTATAGAAACCATTTTCAATGCGTATCGATTATTAAAATGCCACTTTTCATGACACAGTGAGGAAGCCAACGATGGCTGCACCGAGGCCAGCTTGGAGATTACAATCATAAACAGACGCAGGACATGGAAGTCGCCGCCCAAAAACAAATTTACACTTTGGTATCATCACCTCCACCTATTTCCAAGTTTGACGCTCCCTTTATAAGTACGAGTTACTAGTTACTAGTGACACCCTTGTGATCATCTATATTTTGTTGTTCAGGTCGTCAAAGTAGCGAGCTGATCGATCACATGGCTGCCTTTCTTGCAACTTCTGCTTGTTCCTTGGCTGCCATTTCGGCTACTGCTGGAGTCAGTGCTTCTGTTTCTGTGCAGAAGACCTTCTCTAAAACTGTAGTCACTTGTTAATAACTAATGAACTTGGTATATTTATATGTTGGGTTTGTGTTTGTTAAGGAGACAACTGATTCCAAATTTTAATGCAGGGAAGTCGTTTGTTTAGTGGGTTGAAGTACATTCCGAAAATCCAATTTTCCAAGACGGCTAGCAGTTTTTCTACTCGGTCTAGATGCTTCAAGACTGCAATTTCATGCTCTGCTGTAAGGAATTTAGTAACTCTCCAAACTTTGAAATAATGGATTTGTTTTATTTTTCTGTGAGATTAAAAAAAAAAAACATATAAAACTGTCAAAAGTCCCTTTAAAATATAAAGCAACCTTATTAAACTAGTGATTTGCAGGCTCAACCAGAGACATTGAAAACTGTCCAAACCACAATCGCAAAGCAATTGTCGATCGACTTGAGTACGATCACTCCTCAAACCAAATTTGCTGATTTGGGTGCTGACTCCCTTGACATAGTATGTGTTAATTAAGGTTAAGGAACATTAAAATTTATTGATCACTTGCCAGTGGTTAACAAATATGATGATCAGGTGGAGATAATGATGGCTTTGGAAGAACAATTTGGAGTGTCAATTGGAGAAGGTGGAGCTGAAAACGTTGTAACAGTTCAAGATGCAGCAGACCTCATCGAGAAAGTGAAGGCAGCTGCGACTTAGCTCAATCAATAGGCTGTTGGCATTTGAATTAATTCATGATAACGAGGGCCACAAGAGAGTTCTTGATGTTAGCTTTTACCCTCATTAATTTTTTTTCTGTGTCAGATAATTGAAGATGGCAAGTTCTGTTTCAGGATTTTGTCATTCATATTCCCATCTTAATAATGATCCCCCCGTGACAAATAAAAACCCTAGTAGTATTGACACCGAACAATCCTGGTTAAAAAAATGCACAACTTTTAGTAGGAAATGCAAGAAACTGGATATCATCAGGACTTTGTAAAACCTGAAGGTGTATTAATTTATTACTTACGTGAAATCTATAAGTTTTAAATAGCAACGTCAATCTATAGACAGGACAGCCCCTTTCCATTGAAGAGAGAACTCTTATTATACATGCCTGCATCAGGGCAAGGTCAATCTATCATGGATGCAGTTATTCCAATCATCAAGGCAAACCATGTAAAATCTCTTGTGTCTCATCTTTTTCTCACTGGTTTAAATTCATCTCATTACACACTCATAGTAGACTTATCCAAGTTTTCTCATATTATAATTACTACTATTATAATATATGTTGCACAAGACTCTAAATTTTCCATATCAAATGGTAATTAGAAGTCATATGAACAAAAAAAAAAAGATAAAACATGTTCGTTTTATTTTTTATTTAAATTTTTAACCAATAGAGTTATGATTTATGAATAAATAATATTAACCCTTTCAAAATTATATTATTTCCCAAATATAAATGGCTAGTAATTTTCATTTTTTTTTTTTTATAGGTATAGGCTTTCCTTATAAAATTTGAGTCATACAAATTTTAAAACTTGTATCTAGAGTTGATAGCTCCTAAATTTTTTGGTAATGCATGTAGTATTGATATAAACGTTGACTTATCAATATGTGATTAGATCTCACGTTATCTCAATCAAAATCATCAATCACGTAATGAGTATTTATTATTAGTGTCTAAAATATTATTATTATTGGATTTGAATGAAAAACATCCAAGACTTTTAGTAGGGTGTAGACTCCACCTCAAAATTTCAACATTAGTTCGTACTTTGATTGATCCTGAACCCATGTCTAACCAACCTTATTAAGTTCTAACATTGTAAGACATTTACAATATCCATTTAAATATAGTCACAATGCTTAATAACAACATGTGTTTTGAACCGAAGTAAATGAGAACCAAATCAAAGAAAAAATGCGTATTGTTGGTATGAAACTGTGCAACAACAAGAAGAACACTAAATCAAGGAGACTCAAATGCAAGTATATGAACAAACACAATAATGTAATAGTAAGCAAACAATTTTGTACATGGTTTGCTAGGAAAGATTAATAGTTTATGTCTATGGTGTTATTATTGATTCAATGCTATGAGATTATAATGCAAGTAAAGATAAACAGTTGACTATTAAGTGTCTATAACTATTTTTTAAATAATCCCCTTTTTCTTCTCATTGCTTAGTAATTGTAGTGATATAAGGTATGGTCACATAATTTTTAAGATAGTGTAGTAATTTGATGGTGTGATGGATGTTGTGATAGTTTCTATGTGATAGGATTATAACTACATTTCAATTGTAACTGCCAAATTTAAGGAGAGTGATTCCTTGACAATACAAAATACTCATTTAATGTTGGATGATTGTTCCAATTAATGAAACTGATCTTTGTTTCTTGTTTCCACTAGAAGAGAGGATATTTTTTGTTTCAAAATTTCACTTATGAATTGCAAGGTAAGGTAATGCTTGTTCACTAACCCCTAGTTGCTACTAGAAGTCATTTCCATGAGTTGACTTTGAGGAGATTTTTGTTGCATAACAATTAAACCCCAATCTCGGGAATGTGAATAGCATTATGAAAACTCTTCGACTCTTTTGAATAGATGGAAACGATATGGCTTGTCAAGATTCTATAATTATGTAATGGTGGTAGGTACTAAACATTTAATACATTACATGCCCAACCTATGTGATTATCGAATCGATTCAAAAGTCATGATATTTAGTACTCTAGTTTGTGACTGAATGCTTGACACATGCTTCAGTGTCGTTTTGGACAGTCTAGTTTATTTCCCATTTTTTCTCAAAATACCTATAAGAGAATTATCAAGTTCATTTGTCAATTGTATAATTTTCCTTAAGCATCCTTAGAAAAACACCTTAGCCTTTTCAATCCATCTTTTATGATTGGAAGTTCTTTCTTACTTCATGCATTCTTCGTCCACTTTTGTCAAGGTAAAATCTTTTTTTTTTTTTTCTATTACATTATTTAGACAAGATCTCATAGAGAGAGCTTTCTTTAAGGTTTTGCCTTCTAAAGCCTTTAGTGATTAAGGGTCATTTTATTTATATCTTCTAAGAGTTCTAATAATGATGTTGTTCACTTCTTTGTTAAGTTAAAAGGAGAAGGTTCCTCAACATGTTCACAGAGAGAAGAAGCGGTAGCAATAGACCAAAATCTATCAACGATACAATTATTTTATAATTTGATCATTTCATCAGCATACATTTCATTAAGGATGAAACATGAAAATAATGTATATCTCAAATTAGCCTCAATGTATATTATTTGATTTTCATAGTAACAACTGTTGGGGTTAGTACTCTAGAATCAGTCCTCACAACGATACCAATTTATTAGTAATATCATATACAAATAAACTCCTAATAAAAATCTTTAGTTGCAAAAGCAATAATGTTAGGATAAATGCGCTTAAAATAATAAAATTGAGTTGAAGAATCAGTTGGATTAACCATGCTTTTCTTATGTACTCATTAAGGTGGCCGTTTTAGAATATAGTCTTGACATTACCATGACCCAAGACATAGATAATTAAGATAGATCTATTATAGTGTTTAATAACCTAATCGAAGTTGGTAACAATTTGTATATATTGAAATTACTAACTACAATTTTGTGTAACAAATGAGTGTATATTATTTACTATGTATGTTCATTAGATATGACCTATCAAGAGGATTTCATAAGATAGTTTCTCTAATAGTTATGGAACATATCCTCTTTATAGAAAGAGATACATGTGATTCTTAGACTTAAAAATTATTTGACTATCTCATGCAATGATCGATATAGTTTGACACTATCTAATGTATTATCATAAGTAAGGTTATTATAACAGTGACGATTGACTAAGTTAAGAGATATGCATGGACTACATGATTTAACATCATATTTATTACTTTTGACAATGGAAGACAATATATTTGATAAGTCTTTATTGATGTATGCCAATGATCATTGAAATTTATGATCGTAGTAGGAATAGGTCATTATCTAGTTTAATGTTATCTGACCCTTGACTTAATCATCAGTTTCTGATAACGAGAAACTTCTATAATAGAAATTATTTATATGCCTCTTGGGAGATATATGAAAAAGAAAAGATTTGAATTGTATGAATAACTATTTATTGATAAATTGCAAGTATAAATGTTGACACTTCAACAAATGGGTTGTCATGATGGTTTACTATAGTCAAAACATTGTCTATGTATAAAGGTATGTCAAGCAAGAGATATGCTATGATAATAGTTTGCACATTATTGAATCGTTGAAAAGTTTTTGAATTATATATAAAAAAGGTTGAGTGATCTGAAAAGTAATTCGATTCATCGACATGAATCAAGTATTTGTTTTAGATAGATGATTTTGAATATCAAGTAATGTTTAGACTCAACATAGCTCGATGTCCAAACTTAGTTGAACCCTAAAAGAAGGTTGAAAAAACTTTTAAAAACTTATCAAATCAATTTGAATGAGGTTGAAAGTTACAATAGACATTTAAGTCTAGTCACAACTATTTATAACTCAAAGTATATGTTTGCCCATGATGTTTATTAAATTCATTTGAATTGAAATTAGATAAAATTAAAAAGCGAATTATTTAACCTTAACACGATCATGCATGATCCATGAACAACCGTGTATTATCATAAATGGAAGATATTTCACAATCCTATTAATTTATGTTGGTATACATGTGTCAAGATAGTAAACATGAAACGCATGATCGTGCATGGTGTCTATTGCTACATAAAGAAGTGTATTTTTCAAAATTTAAAGAGAATTTTCACTGTATAGGTTGTTGCCCATGCTTTATCAACTCTTCCCTACCTACATCCATGAACAAGGCCTCTAACAATGCTATTTATGCTCGATAAGCCTCTCAATTTGTGCCTTATGTGGATCACTACCAATGCCACCTTACTTTTGGGCGGATAATGTATTTTTGAAACCATTCCGTGTCACATAAAGATCGGTAGAGTTATCAAATGGTGGTGCATCTTTGAACCTTGTATAACTTAAAGTTTTATGTAAATTTTGACTATCAACGGATCTTGATAAGGGATCATTTCATGTATGTATGTGTTTATGTTTATTATATTTGTCTTACATACATATTAATTAAAGGTATGGATCAAAATTTTTGTAATTCATTTCATTGCATTCACACTTGTACATACACCTCAAATCTCAAAACTAAACAGTATTGGATTGAGTAACAATCCAATTCCATTTTGGTCACAAATTTAAATAGTTATTATCGTCCATTTGAATAACCATAAGATATCTACTCCTGTATCCAAGAGTGATGAATCATTTATTAATCTATCATAGTTTTTATAAATCTTTTAAGATGGTTAATCACCATTATTTTGATAATCTCATGTCAAGCACTACATTAAGTTAGTGTCAAAGTATAGTGATTTGTATACAAGATAGTCTGATAATCTTAAGACAAAGTATCACATGCACTACTGTTTATTAAAAGATGTTTTTTCATAGTCAATAGGGTTACCAATAGAATCCTCTAAGCAAGTCAGTTTAATAAACATGTCTATTTAACATGTATTCATGTGTTGTGTTAGGTTTTCATCAAATAATCTTGATACGTAAGATCTATCATTATATTTTAGCAAGATTGTTTATTGCAGTTAGAATGTTTAACATTATGATTATCTTATCATATTATATATGTTGTAAGTCAGAATAATACTAAGGCTAAAACATTTTTAGAATGTTCACTATATATTCTCATAAGGTTTCTCACAATCAATGATACATACTAATCGCCCTAGTCATGATTTTATCATCCTAAGGACACATATCTTATTACAAATGTAAAATAGGATGAATAATTTCCATTTTATTGATATGAACATGATACACAATGTACAAGCATAGTATACATGTTATAAATACATCAATCTAATAATTATCTTTATAACACCTCCCTTAACACTTGCTAAGCATGAATATTCTAAGTTATTCTTTAAGGAATGCTTAATAGGCATACAATTGGAGAAAGGTTTTACAGTTTTCTTAATTTAACTCATGAATATGAAATCCCAATAAGAACAAGAGATTGGTGAACAAGCATCATTCTAGTCTGCAAATCGTAGGACAAGCCTTGAGCAGAGTATTTGTTTTTCTAAAAGCCACAAAACGAGAAACAAGGACCAAATCTTTCATGAATACTACAATCCGCCAAACTTAAATAATTGTTTCTTATTGTTAGGGAATTATTCTTCACAATTTTAACGATTACATTTAAAGTGCAAATACTCTAATACTATATCAAAATTATAATGACACTCATCAAGTCATTAATTACTACAATTACATATATAACCCTAATGCTTACTAATACATATTCTCAACAATGAGAAAATTCGGAAGGCTTAACATTTGATAACACACTCCAATTACACTACTAACTTACATGCACAATAGCATCCTTTACTTTATTTAAATATGCACACTTTGTAATCTTACATTACTCAAATAATAACAATAACGTGGACATAGTCTATTGAATTTTTTGGTCGAACCATGTAAAAGACGAATGTCTATTTTCTCTACTATGTCTTTTCATATTCTTACATTAGAGTCTATCAAATTTATTGTACTTCTCATTGGTATAAACTTTCACACAAACATTCTTCTATTGTTATAGTTAGAGTTAAAACCAAGTATGAATTAAAAAAGAATGGAATGAGAAAAAGGCAAACAAACCAAATTACAAAAAGGTAAAGAGGGAAAAAGTCTATGAAGAAGAGAATCGATTTTGGATATAGAATTTTCAAACCTATGTTTCATTGTAAACCGTTTTCGTAATTCTTCCAATGGTTCACTGGCCTTATTTTTTTCCTTTACTTTTACTATTCTTTTAATGAATTGAATTCATGAAAAAATGAATCGACATGGTGTCTTCATTACGAAGAAGTTGCATTTTTGTGGACAAGGGGAAACCCTACCGACTAGCATTCCATTTCATAATTTCTTCTCTTACATTACCTATTTTTAGGTGTACATATAAAATGGTTCAAGCCATAAAATCTTATCAAACTATTTATAATTCACAATGTGGCTTGATTTGAGTTGAAAAAAATTTTAAAAAATAGCTTGATTTGAGTTATGACATAAACAATTTTTTAATTAAACAAATTCAGAAATTGTTATATATATGTATGTATATTATAAACACACATATACTTGGTTTTCTTTTTTCAAATGGAATATAATTTACACGTTTGGCTTGTAAACTATATTGTATTAAAGATATAAACACTCTCTAATAATTTTATTTTTTTTTTTGTAATTTATTTATGTATAAGAAGCCTCTATATAGAAATGTATAAATTATATTAAAAATAGTAATACTATAAAATATTTTTAAAAAATATTTAATTATTTTATGATATAATATAAAATCTATAATTATAATCTAATAATCGTAGTTATGTTAAATGAGTATTAAATATAAATATATATATATATATATATATATAAAAAAATTGTATTAGAAAAACATAATAACATCTTCGCATTTCAATCTTTTAAATTACTTTTAATATAAAAAAAAATTATATACTAACAACATAATTGACCAATAGTTAAAAAAATTACAAATAGATCCCATAAAATTTTTCGTTTCTGAATACCTCTAATTTTAATATACTAACATGACAATAAAATATAAGATAAAGTACTTGTTTCAAAGAAAAAAAGAAGAAAATATATAATTTCCAAATTAACGACAATATATTAATCAAAATCGAATACGAAAACTATGTCGCTACTAATCAAGATTTAAAATTTTTCATTACATATATTGACAAGCGCTTTATCATAAGTAGATAGAAAATGTTTTAGGGATGGGTGTTGATTTTTTGAAAGTTGAAATATGAGACTTTATCATATGGAAAAACCTTTGGTGGGATTAAGTCTTTTAACCTTAATATTTATTGTATAGATAGGCGATTTATAGTATTATAATTAAACCACAGCATGTGGGCTTCCCATGTCTGGCCCAAACAGAAAATTATCTTTGATTGGGTTAGGTTTTTTTTTTTTTTTTCTTTTTAAAAAAAAATAACTTGAATAATATATAATAATGAAATTATTACTTAAAAATGAATTATTTAAATCTGTAATTATTATTGTTATTGTTATTATTATTATTTTTCTAAAAGAGCCCAACAGAGTGACGCTTGTGCCTTTATGCAAAGTAGTATTAAAGCGACACAGTTTGGAATTTAATTGAAGGCGAAATGACTAATTTCCACCCAAGGTTTCCTATCATGAAGTTTTAAAATCGTAAATATCCGTCCTTATTCTTTGAAAAGATTAAAATACATTTTATAAAAATAAATAATATTAATATTAAAATAAAATTTAATATAAATAATATTATATAAAATAATATTAAAATAATAATAATAAATTTATAAATTTAATACAAATTTAAAAAATAAAATATAAATTAAAAAAACAACCACTGTCGTTGACAATATCGTCAACAACAGTGGCTGCCGTTAACATAACTAAGTGACTAAAAACAATTATTTGGTTCAATTAGAAATCAGATTTAGCCACTCAATAGCGGAGATGACTAAATCTAATTATCAAAAATCTATCTGACACAATCAAATTTGGTCGCCTCCGTCACCAAAAAAATACCAAAAACGATCAATATACTTGAAATGAAATTACCAAATTTGACGGTCAATAAAATCAAGTGATCATTTTTTGTCATTTGGTTATATTAATTTTATTAATTTATTATTATTATTTTAATATTATTTTATATTTTAATTATTTTTATAATATTTATTTTTTAATTTTTATTCAAAAAATAAAAATATTTCTTTAACTTTAATTAAAAGTAGATAATTGAATTTTTAAAACTTCATGAGTGAGAGTTTGTCGTTTAAAGAAATCATGGGTGGGAATATGCGGCTTGGGCGTTAATTTAAAAGGGATGATGGGGTTTGAACTTGTCTTATATTTTGTCAGAACTAAACTAAGTAGGTTTATTGAAGCAAAATTTATTTATTAATTAATATAATTTAAACAAAATATGAGAAGAATTATTTAATAGTGGTTTAAAAGGAGATAGTATTCCTCCCATCATCCTCTTTAAGAAAAGTGCAAATGTCTTCTTCGTTCACAGCTTGCTTCCTTGTCCACATCCTGCATTTGCAGGACATATATTATTCTAATATCTTTTTAACACCAGGAGGTAAAAAGGAGTATTTGGAGCTAAAAACTTTACTTTTAACTCACTTTGGCTTTAACAGCAGCAGATACAGATAAATTTTAATAGCCAGGATGTTACAGATGAATGGAGTTAATTTGAATAGCCAATTTCATACCAAATTACATTGGCTAATTTGCTTTAACAAATCAAAGAAATAAGAACTGATGAAAGAATACAAGAACACTAAAAATTACTGAAAGATGCAGCGGCTCTGTTGATCCTGGATACATTGCTCCTTTTCCAAACTCTACTTTTTCATACAGAAGCCTCAATCCTTGGCTCAAATAAGAAGGCAGACATGAACTCTAGAGCTTCACCATTCATATAACATCTGGGCAGATCAACCCATTCATTGGTAATCCAATCACATAAAACATAACTGAAATGCTCTGCAGAGTTTGAGCAAATAAATATCTGGTTACCAGCCCCGACACAGTTTATATCCACCTTCTTGCCATAAAACTCATGCGACATTGCTGGTGGCATTGCTGCAATCTGATGCCATGACCACTTATCCTGATCAAATCTCCACACTCTAAGACTGGCACTTCCAAGAAATTCTGATAACAGAATAACTAGCATTTCTCCTCTACATTGCACTATATCGATGGAGTACTCAGAAAACACTGGCAACAGCCTTGGGTACTCAAAGAAGCTCCTGCGAGTCAGATTGCATGCCACAATTATACCAGATGAGCTAAGGAAATAAGCAATTTCCTCACCATCTTTGCAAGTAATGACTGAAGAGTATTCCTTAGATGGACTTCTCTGCATGTTAGTGGCTACTACATTACCAGCTTTACTAAGGAAGTAAACAGCATCATCATCTTCACCGTCATCATTTGACTCAATATCCAAAGTTTCATCAACCTTTCTACTCAGCTCAATCTCTTCTTCCCAGCAATTAAGACTTGAGTTGTAGACTTTGAATGACAGTTTTGGAAGTTCACCAAACACTAACACAAGCTTGTAAGAGCAGTCATGTTCAGAACATTGATTCATGACAATGGCATGAAGAGATTGGTTTTCAGGGGCAAGATCCAGTGGAGGGAGTTCACGACATGTCCCAACGACAGGATTGCTCACAATGAAATTCCCAGCTGCATTTCGGAAACAGACTAAACCACCAGATGCTGCAACTGGCATGAAGTCAGATTTGAAGTTCTGCTGGAGGAGGGGTGGTTGTTTGAGTCCTTTCCAACCTTTTTCAGCAGAATCGAAAACAATTGAGTGGTTGAGATGGCGATCAACCATCAAAAACCATGGATCCCGGGAAGGAATCTGAGAGCAGGCAAGCTTGAAGCTGGCAGAATCTGCAACTGACTTCCATCTCTTGCAAACAGACCGAAGACGAAAAAATGTGGAGGTGGGTAGCCATGATAACACTCTTTCAAGAACATCTTGATTGAGCTCATCCATGGAGAAGGTAAGAGCATCTTTATCTTCTTCAGGTGACTTTCTCTTCCGAGAAGACCTCCAGCAATCATGAAGCTCCATCGACTATACGGTTGCGACAATTACCTGCAATAAAAGAGAGACTAACGTTATTAACAACTGATGGAGCACAGAAACAAAAGTGAGGTTTACATACAATTTGACAACCGAACTTGTAATGTATGCACTTCAAACTACTCAAGTACTCCATAAAAACTACTAAAAATATGCCCTATCTTCTCTGATAAAAATGCTGTGAAACTGAAGAGATTATCAGAGTATGAAATAGATCAGAAATAACAAACAAAAACAGTACAATTGAGAGTATTCTGAAGTAAAGTAAGCAATGGCAGTGTGACAATGTTTTAGAATGACGAGTCCAATCAAAATTACATTGTTAGAACATCTCCATTTGCTCTAAATTTCAATTCCAAAACTACAATTTTATGCTTTCAAGGAAGAATAATAGAATCTCTTTCTTTCCTGGTAGACTCTAGAAATGCAAATCGGAAGAATAAGGCACTGTAAGAAGAGCTAATGCCAGAAATTGAAATATAATCATAAAAGACAAAGCTAAGAACCGATCTCTCCTCATGTGAAACACATTTTAGATTGAAAAAACAAATAAAATTACTTAAATTTCTTCAGATAAATAAAACATGGTTTTCACTATAACAGCAGAGGAATACCTCAAGAAAACAAAAACCATCAAATCACAACATAAACGTAAATAAGGAGAAAAGAAAGAAAGAAAGAAACGTACTTGCAGGTTCAGTGAAAGAGTGTGAGGAAGAAGAGTTGGAATGGGAAGTGAAAGCGGGTGTATGGGTGGCTTTAAAGAGCGACAAGAAAAAGAAGAAAAAGAAACAAAGGTAAAATGAAGGGAGGAAGGGAGGTAGGAAGCTTCCCGGGTAGCTCTTTTTCTAAGCGTTGACACGCACACACATACACACACACACGAGGGGGGGATCCAGATGGACGCTTACACTACAAAACACAGTAGTTGACTCTCTTCTTCTCTATTCATGTAGAGGCAAGAGGCAATAGGGGCAATAGGCAAACAGACGATAGTGGCATTGGATTCTGAGTGGGGCTGAGCATCAAAACACACAAAGCCTAAGTAACAGCCGCACTTTAAACATAAAAGAAAGAGAAAAACACACGTAAACAGGTTTGTCCAAGAGGGTTTCTTCCTGCTCCTCTGACCTTTCTAAAGTAAAAGCGCACTGTGTGTTTCCTTCTTTTTTTTCTTTTCCTGGGCGTCCTCGTTGAGGAATCTGTGCCTTTAGTTTAGTTTAGATGGCTTGTATCTGCAAGTCAATGGTGAGAACTTATTCCCCCAACAGGATTTTATCAAAAAAAAAAAAAAAAAAAAGGATTTTGGAAAAATTAAAAGACAAAAAGCCGTTAATTACGATTCCTTTTCCTCAAGTTTTCCATTAGAGAAATGCTAGCTGGGGTGGCTGTCTCAGAGGTGGATTTTGTAAGTTAAGGGTCCTACTTTTTATTAACTTAGATCCATGTAAATATTATCTAATTCATTCCTTTCATATAAGGGGTGGATATTTAAGACTTAATAGCTTTTTTCTTATGACTCTAAGATTAATAATGTTAATTCAGAGATCTCGATGCTATTTGCCAATCTTGCATGTGTAATTTCCGAAATTTTACTTATATATATATATATATATATTTTGTCGGGCATTTTTTTTAATTTATACAGGTAATGTAATCTTGATAGACAGGGAAAAAACAAGGACTAAGAATTGGAGTTTGATTTAGCTTTCTCTTTTTACTATATGACTCGCAAGATAATAGTTACATACAAGTAGGGTTTAGTTAGAATGGTCTTAGCTCAAACAAGTTTAAACGTTTAAGTTCAAAAGCTTAATATTATCAAATTTGAATTCGAGTTTAAGGGATTTCTACTTTTTAAGCTCATGAGCATAGATAAATTCAATTTGAATTTATTAAAACAATATTATTTTGATTAATATATATCAAAGCAATATTATTTTAGTATTTTTTTTATTCGGCTACAATATCAAATTATGCTTAAGTCAACTAAATTCAGTATTGTAGTCAAACTAGAGTTTGATTGCCCCTAAACCAAACGAGCTTGAACTGTTATAAAAAGAGTTTGATGAGCTCAAGTCTAAGTTCAAGTTTAACTCTCCTCAAGCTTTGCCAAATTTTGAATTGGTTCAAGCTAAGTCTTGTCACCATATTAAAGAATTTAGAATTAAACATTGATAAATAATTATTGTTAGTCGGGTCAATTCAAAAATATTTGTGATCCTAGACAATAGTTATTTTAGTGGTATATATCAGACAAATTTAATATAGAGTCTCTTTTTTTGGAGACTTTTTTTTTTTTACTTTAAACATAGGCCTTAATTGTCTATGCTTCAAACTTCTTGTTAGGTTTTTATTATCATTTTTGTCAAAATCTTATGGCTAAAATGTTATAAATAGTTTTATTTGACCCTTATTGAATTAATAAAAAATTATGTCATATTATATTTAAAAAGATCACTATCTTTTGTAGTCAAGTTGTGAAAATGTTCCTCATTTGTTCTTTGTTTGTTGCTTTTCTAGCACAATTTGAAAAATATAAAAATCTTGAAAGCTTATTCTTTTAACATGAATGGTTTTTTTAGCAACAATGTATTACTTTGTGGAAAGAAAAGAATATAGTTGTTTTTCAAAAGTTTTGTCCTAGTGTAACTACATCATTTTACCAAAAAAACTTAATAAAACTTTGGTTGACTAACAAAATAATAATAATAAGGTCATTATCTTCTAATTTTCTAATCTTTAATTAAGTTTTGAATAATTCAAAATTGTTAGCTTCAAAATATTCTAAATAATATAACATCATGCTATTAACAAAATTTTTTCCAATCACACTAAATAAATAAAATGTCGTAATATTGTCCAATTTTGTTGATGAAATCTATTAACTTTAACGATAGTCATTGAGAAAACAAAAACACTCATTATTGGTTGGACTTCTATGGTTTAAGTTTGAAATTTCTAAGTTTCTATGATATATTTTTTAAAAGGATATTGTGAGAGAACACTCATAAGATTTTCCATATACATGTTTGTAATAGAGTACACCTACAATAAAGGTGTTATATAGTCCATTTATGTGCGCTTATAATGGAGGTGTCATGACATTCTACTTATATACACCCATAGTAAAGGTGTTAGGGCAATTTAGTTGTGATATGATTGTGAGAGTTTATGATACTCATGTGATTAAAGTGTCAAATTCATGTCTCAACTAAGTCTAATTGACATAATTAGTACAGTTTTTAGTACATATTTTATGAAAATGTTTTCACTACTTTCAGATATGTTACATATCATACATTATATCTTATGTTGTCATACTTAGGGTCAATTGACATACCATAGAGTGAGTTCATGAAATATGAGATGTAAGATGATAAGTGAGGAAAGAAAAGTAAAGAGAAATTAAAGAAATGGAGGTGCACAGAGATCTTCTACTTGCTAAATGTTTAAGACTCGTCGTTTTTCCTTCTATGTTTACAAGTAATAGATTATTAGAGATTGTTGAGTTACAAGTCAACTAACGATTGTCAAGAGGGGATTATAGTGATTATAGTTATGATTTCATTATTTATGTTTGACCATACTCACAATATTATGGTTTTTGTTCTAGTAAACATTATACTTGATTGTTAGACATCTTCTGCTCACATTATTTACAAATGATTAATGATTATAACAATTGTGAAGGATTTGTTTATTATTAATGAAGAATTAATATGAAGTTATTTTTATTCTACAATGTTGAGTTATTACTCATGTTGAGTAGTCTTTACTTGAGCATAAAATCTCTCCAGTTATGTATTTTTCTCAAAGGATAGTCTTTTGTAAGGGTTGTTACATAACAAAGAAACTCATTATATGTTTTGTTTGACGGTTTCCTTTTTATGCTTGTCAATTGGATTGAGTTTACAACTTTTACCATTTGACTATGGAGACAAACAACGAAAATCATCTTAAGTTAAACTTAGGGTAAATGATTTTCATTAGCATTAAAATTAAATATTGGGAATTATTTTTTTAATTATCATGAATTTTGAAAATGTATAATTGCTTAATAGAACACATAAATGAATATCCTACATCCTTAACCTTTTTTTTTATTTGATGGACATTTGTTGATAAATATCTCATATTTGTATTACTTATGACAATTGTTATGTGTCTTTTTATCGGAGTTAATCCAATGCATGCATTATTGTTATAGTTGTTATGTAATATCTTGAGATTATAATGGTCTTTTTAGGTTAAAAATTATGGTTAAAAGTAAGATCTTATGATAAAAAAGAGAATTAAGAGGGTTCTACGGTAAAATAGTCATTTAAATGTTATACCCCTGAACTTTCTTAAAACTTTTTTCTATCAAGAAAATCTTTTTTTTACCCTGAATTCAGAACTTAAAAGACAATTTTACCCTTGAGCTATTACAATATGTGGTATGTGCAAAGGTCTCTTTAAGAGACTTTTTCGTATACAACTCAGGAAGAGTTGAAAATCTAAGATTTCCACACGATCACGCATCTCTAGAACACATGACCATACGTCCCAACTATGCTCACTGTCATTTATAAAGTAAATTTTTCCTTCATTTTTCAAATAAAATTTCACCCAAATTTTCTTCTTGAGAATCGTAATCTAGTAATTGTGAGAGAGCAACCAGCAACAACAAATCCAACTAGAAAGTGAGATTCAACTAAAGAGAGAGATAACATTCATGGTTAGAGGTAAATGTTTCTTACCTCTTCTTCCTCTATTTTATAACATGGTTTCTCTGATATATATTGAATTGTGATGTTGTTGATTTATGTTTGATGGTTGAAACAACATGAAGAAATAATAAGATGAAGAAATAAAAATGATTGGATGAAGTTGTTTGCTTGGAAACATGTATGTTGTATATATATGTTTGGTTACTTGGATTGTATAATGAAAGACAATGTTGAATTCTTACTTTTGTAAAAGATACTTTCTGGGCAAGTTTGTCTACTATGTAACACAATGAAATTTTGCATGCGCTCTTTGATGGATATGTTAATTCAAAAACCACTTTAAAATAGTTTTTGAACAATATGACAATGCATTGTATGACAAAGTGGAAAAGAAAAGGAGGTTGATTTTATATCTTTCAAAACATGAATCCTTTGTATAAGCACTTATGCTATTGAGAAAATATTTCAAAATGCAAATACCACGGTGAAATTAAAAGAATTTTGACAAAAGCTTGCTACAAAGCTCTATTGTGAAACATCTCCTTTCAAAGAGATTGATTCTTATCTAAAATTTATCATAAAAGAAGATTCTACAGTTGGAGAGACTCACTATCATGTTTTTGTTATGTTTTGCTTTAATAAAGCAACTTGTGATATTCATTGTAATTTCCTAATGTTGAGTTCAAAACATGTAATTGTGATGTTGATTCATAAAGATATTTCTTATGTATAGAGTAAAAATATAAATAAATTTCATACCACAAGTAAGATAATTTATAATAGTTGAATTTAAGATCCCAACCCCGCCCCACCTCTCACAGTGAAAGGATTCCTCAATATAAATAAGGACATAGACAAAAATAATCCTCAAAAGCAAAGACAAGTTGGGGACAAAGATTAATGTATCCTCCTACCTTGTACCCTTATTGCCCATACATATTTTTAAAGTATAATTTATGAAAATATCTATGACACTTGTAATTATTTACAACAATGTTATTACTATGCTAATAATTAAGCGGAAAGAATGGGGAAGAGGAGGGGATGGATAGAGAATTTTTCCCCATAAGTAGGAAATAAGGATTCCTTATAATCCTTGTAGTAAAGAAGGGGATAGGGATAGCTATCCATGCCCCACCCTTCTTAGGGCCACTTTAATTGAAATACCAATTTCGAAAGACAATAATTTGATCAATTGTCTAATTTGTTCAGTACTTTAGTTTATTTGGCTTCAAATAATAAGGATGATTGTAATATGGTCACAGAAATGATCAATGATATAAACAAATTAATGTTGAATGAAAGTGTTGGCAGGATTTAATAAAAGACTAAATATGCCAACTAATAATAGAATGAATTATGAAGGTGTTTATGGTACTTTCAAATAGAGGAGCAATAATATTCCTACTTTGCAGGATATTCATAGCAAATGTTGTCGTCCATTGAAAAAAATCAAAGATTAATAAAATTGTTCATAAAGTAAAAAAGAAGAAATTGTGAACATAAAAAAAATAAAAAGAGAGCTGAAGGTAAAAATTAGTAATTATCAATTCTATTAAGTATTTTATTATTTTTATCTTTTATAAAGTAAAGAATTTCTTTGTATTCTTTGCTATGCAACGTGAGTTTTCTTCATTTTCTTAACTTATTAAATTACAGAAACATTGAGAAAGAAAATAAATTAAATTATCACATTTAAAACAACCAATCCACACATTCAAGAAAGCAGACGCATTCAAGAACAAAATACATCTTTGTTGAACCCCATGTGTGTTTTGATATGATGAAAAACTAAGTTAAAATATCTATCTAGTCTATGATATAAATTATTTCATGACAAAGTAGGACAAAAGTCTTTACTTTGCAGTTTTGGCTTAGCACATGACCATGTGTCTAAGTGGCACAAGTATGTATGTATTAAATATGGCACACATGAATTGTTAAGTCATATAGATGTTCATGTAACAAAGTCTAAGAATGCACGACCATGTTGTTTTTGAACACATGATCATGTGTAAGGAAATATGACAATGCATTGTCAAAGTCGCATGCAAGTCCAATCGTGTGAAGTCAAGAAAGTCAACATCTATATGCACGCTAGTGTAGAGTAGGCACATGTCCATGTGAAGGCAAAATTGTGTTCATGTGCATCTCATGACAGGTATTGTGTTGCCTCCCTTGTTCAAGTTTAAATCAAGTTTTGAAGACAAATAATTGTGTGTAAGAAACACATACTCATATGGGGTTGGCACAATATGGAAATCAGACCGTTGTGAAGCATTTAATGAAGTGAGTTTGGCAGAATTTCACCAACAGCTTTCAAATTTGTTCCAACAACTCTTTCATCCTTAAGCCATCACTTTTTCATTCCCTTATTCTTTTTCACTCTCTCTCTCTGTGAGCTTATTTGTATATATTTAAAAGAATTGTTCGTGAGCTTATTTTTGTACCAGCTTTTTAAAGGCAAATCATTTTTATATTTTGATTACAAACATTTGAGCGCAATCTCGTTTAACTAATTGTGGACAAAATCTTAGATAACTATTATAAATAATACAATCCTAGACAAACTAGTGTGATCAAGATCTCGTGAAACTATTAGGTGCAAACTTGGAAGACTATTAGAACTTCAAGCAAGTTGGATTGAAAAAGTGGACGTAAAAAGTTTATAGAGAAGCTCCAAACCATTGTAAAATCAATGAGCAAATTATTTCTCTCTTGTCTCTTTACTTGCTTTATACTTGTGTTTTAATTGCTTTATTTGCTTATGATGTTAATTGATTATTGATTGTATTAATTGTGTGCATATTTGGTTGATCATTATTTGCATTAAAGTTAGCTTTTAGGTTGAAGGTTTTCAAAGTCAAAAATAGTTATACAAATCCTATTCACTTATCTAAGCTTAACCATTAATTGATTTGGGTTTTTATAACTAATATCAGAGTTCGAACTTTTGTTTTATAAAAATTTAACAATTTAAGAGCTTTAATATTATTTTTTTAATGGCTAATTTTGTTTATTAAAACCATTTTCGAATTTAGGTTTTTACAATCTTAATGTCATCAATTAAACAAAAATTAAATTTACGTCTGAAAATTTAATATCTCATAAACAAAATAATAGTTATATTAGTTTTTCAGGGGATTTTTTACAACACGAAAAGTTTTTAAATGCCTAGATTGTATATCTACTAGCTGAGAATATAAATTTTCTCTTATAACCCCTATTACTTTGGTTAAACATAAAAATGGTGGTGGTGGACAACTAATAATGAAGGCGGTAGCAAATATGGTAATGGTTGAGGCATGATCTGTGTGGGTTTTGTATCATATTAAACAATGGTGAAAGAGGAAGAGTGAGTGATGGCCAAAACGGTGGTGGAAGATGATAAATTGGTAGGTCAGAGATTTGATTTAGGGTTTCAAATCAATTTTAATAGATAAAAGGGGGCTTTGTTTTTTTTTTTTTTTGATGAAAATATATTATCAAAGAAGGCAATCATATATATTAGGCTGAATCTAAATCTTAAAAAGAAAAATAAATTTGAAATTGAAAAAAATAAAGTGTTAGAAGAAAACCTAATTAAAATTGAAGTCATGGGTAAAATTTTTGAAAAAAACGTAATTATATTTAAAATTTGGGAAAATAGAGAAGAAAATTAATTAATCTTGGAAGATAAATTTGGGGATTTAAAGAGTGTAATCAATAATGGGCGAGACTGAAAAGCCCAAAAAGACTCATTCGACTGGGCTGGACTAACCGTCCGCCTTCGATTTCGAGAAGAAAGCAGAAGGAAACGACGGTGCTAAGAGAAGACAGATCGAGTCAAAGGAGCAAATTGCAAATGGCGGAGTTATTGGCAGCAGGTGTATCACAGTCCTCTCTTCTTCTGCAGCCCAAGCTTGGACTCTACATCCGGCCTTCTGTACTTAGACACTCTAACAACATCAGCTATCTAAGTCTTAACATTTCTTCTAAGAGGATCGCCACTATTGCCGGAGTGCTCTCATCTGACTCCAAATCCTCAACTATACTCACCAATATTGTTGACACCGTAAAAGATGGGAGCGAGATTGTGCCCGATATCGGAGGCGGAAGCGGCAGCGGTGGTGGAGAGAAGTTTGGCAGCGGCGGTGGCGGTGGCGGCGGCGGTGGAGATGAGGGTAAGAACGAAGGAGGAGAAGATGAATCTAGTGGGAAGGAAAAGATGGGGATGTCTATGTCTCAAAAACTGACTCTGGGTTATGCTGCACTTGTTGGAGGTTTATTTATTTAGTTATCAATATTACTTTTGTTGTTTGTTTATGGTAAATTACTGAATAGGTATTAGTTTCTGATTTGTTTTTGTTTTAAGTTTGTTGGGTGATGTTGATTCCGGTTAGAAAAATCTACTTATTTATAGGCACAAGTTTGGAATAACTTTCAGAATCTAAGATCGAATGTCTACATTTTTAATTTTAATCTGATTCAAACTTTTTGTTTTTAGAGTTAAAAATTCTTTAGAAAGAGGGAATAACTATTTTTTCTGGTTTCCTGCATTTCAACCAGATACATTTCTGTAAATTTTCTTTATGTAATGTTTTCAGAAACGAAGAATCAACTGTCACTCATATATTGAATAGGAAGTTTTTAGGTTGCTTCACATGGTATCAGAGCAATCATCTTTAAGTTATTCCATGTAGGCGATTGTATATGTATTAATGTAAGTATCTGAACGATCTCCCCTAAAACCTTTTACTTCCCTCCTTGTTGCTTTCTTGCGACTTACTCGACTACCAGATGAGCTAACTGTAAAGATGATTGATTTTTTTTGTCTAACTGTGAGGCCTGTTAATAAGTCTCGGAGGATGAATTATGAATCTTCAGTACAATGGTATTGTATGTTTACCTATTAGTTGATTTGTGTGTTATTCAATGTGGCCAAATCTATTTTATTGTTTTGCTGCAAACTGTTTTGGATCTTGATTATGTGTATGCTTCCTTGCTAGTGTATGTAGTAATTACATTTTGTTGTATTTTATATTTTGGCAGTGGGTGGTCTTATGGGCTACTTGAAAAGCGGCAGCCAGAAGTCACTCTTGGCAGGGGGAGTGTCGGCTGCACTGCTATATTATGTTTATACAGAGCTTCCCACAAAACCAGTTCTTGCATCATCCATAGGGCTTGGTAAGGCTATATACTGTAGTTTAATGATGCTATACTAACAGTTTAAACCATTAGATTTGGTTATGGGATATGCAGTGTTTAGATATCCACAACAGTTTCATGAAAAAAGTTTGTTTTTTCCTACCGTATTATATTTACTAAGATTAATGTTAGCACATGACCTGGGGATGAGTGAGATTTAGTGCTAATCTAATCAGATCCATATATATAAGGACTTTTATCTGTGTATATACACAGCCTGATTTGAAATCTGAGTTTCTCCTATAAACAAGGCAGGCTTCTCTTCAATTTGATTACAAATGGTTTTTGGTCTCACTTATTGAGTCTTAGCTTTCATATATTTAATGAGGTTGAATTTATGTCCATATAGATTCTATCATGACTCAGCGTTATACATTGACCAGAATGGCAGTTGTATGAGTAAATCTTTGGTGACATTTCCTTTAGTTTCTTGTACATACATGCTGTAATTTCTTTAAAGTTAGGTACTAACTCTATGCTCAACTGCTTCTGTCATGTTCGATTTCTAGGCTTGTCTGCTGTGCTTTTGGTGGTGATGGGTTCGCGTTTCAAGAATTCAGGCAAGGTATTTCCAGCCGGTGTTGTCTCTCTTGTGTCCCTTGTGATGACAGGCGGTTATCTACATGGCATCATGCGCAGTATGCACTAAAATGCTTTAATTAAATGTAAGTCAGAAAATAATGTTAGGGGTGGAGAGTTAGCAAGCCTGTCTATGTGGTGGTGAATTGGGCCTTTTTCTTCTTTTTTTGGGTATGTTGCTTTTCTTGTACTTCTACAAATCTGTCTTGCTTTTGTGTTTGTTCTTAGTATGGTTTCCATACCAATATCAGGCAGTAAATGTTTTTCTGGGACTGAGGAGAAGTCAGACATCAAACAACAAAAGGGATTCTAGACTCAGCCACCAAACACACCAATTATCTGTTTCTCAAAACAGCCCGACATCACACATGAACAATTAACAAGTCAGACATTTCAACTAATATAAGCAAACGCGTGCGCAAATTCGCTATTGCGAACTTGATATACAATCATTGAGAGAAAGTACTCACTCGAATTGACCTAACATAAACATTTTCTGTTCCTTTCGGTCATTTCAGAAATTGAGCACGTGTTATCACTATTGTGGTCCTAAGGCAATTCAAACATCATCAATCCTAGTGTGCTCTAAAATCTTACAAGAAAATTACTGCAAATTTTAGAGTGTCTCTCTAACTTTTACAACCTTCTGAGCTTAAATTCAGCTTGGCTCAGCTGCAGCTTTAGCTTGTAGTTCTTCTTGAGGCACGCTAGATTTTTCAAAGAAAGCTGCATCTGTTGCACTGTCAGCATTTTTAGTCCCCGATTGAGCAGGGTATGGATTCTTGCTCGCCAACCTGTAGGAAGATGAAGAGCAGCAAAATTGAGACGATTAAAATAAAAATTCCGTATCCATAATCTGTAGAAAATGACTCAAGTAAGATTCGGTCTCTAAAATAGAGGGTAAAAACTACTTTAATACTCCATGTAAGAAAAATTATCCCAAATTTATTACTATTCAATGCCTAACATAACGCAAGGCATTATACGTACGTAGTCCAACAATAGTTGGCAGAACAATGACTTTTAACCTCTAAGATCAATTATATTTCCAGATACAATAGATGATAACGGGGCTCTAACATTATTCGATCACAGATCTTGTGGTGCTACAAAGGTACAGATAGAAATATGAGTTGGCCTGATTATATAATGGTCAGAAGTTTTCTTAATTAGTACTAAAAGGGAGGGAGATTGCATTGTAGGAGAAGGTACCTGTCCCGACGCTTCTCAAAAAATCGCTGAAGGGAATGTCTCCTTGCAATTGGTAATTCTACAATAACAGAGATTGCAGCACGGATCATATAAAGAGAAGTTAGATTACAATAACCATGAAACAAAAACAATAGAACATCCACATTCAACAGAAACTTTCACTGTCAAGTAATGCAATGGTACCAGATTGCAACTTGCAAAAGGAAGAACTCCTCTGCATAGGGTGTGAAGCCACCGGCGGAGAACCCAAAGGTGATGCAGTACTCAATAGTGAAGGAGACCTTGTTAGAACCGGTGAAGGGGTAGGACAGTTGGTACCAATGTCTCCCATATCACCAGAGTTAGTAGCAACAGTGGCAGTGGCAGCAGCAGTGGCAATGAGCATAATTTCATGAACCTAAGCACATAAGCAATAGTGACAATTTAAGTGAGATCTCTTTTCTAAAGACATCAGTCTCTTCGAGCTTTAAATTAGAGAACAAACCTTTTCTGCTGGAATTGAATCAAAAACACAAACATTTCCACCATAGAAGATAGTAAGTTGAGATGGATTGGAGTTTGCAGCAGATGTTGGCATTGACATAGGCCTGTTACAACAGGAAATAAGGCATTGCAAGTTCACATTAGGATATTATGGAAGCCTCAAATGCATAAAGAGGGAAGCAGATATATAATAACAGAATATTTGACTGTTTTCCAAGTCAGAAAGCCATTTATTTTAGAGTAAACCTTTTTCTAATGTATTCCCTTAAATGATTGAGAAAATGCCCAGTTCCATGTTTTCAACCTTTCTATGTACAAGATTGAATCTCCTAGTCATCCTTTGAATAGAAGAAATCTTTTATGGGGAAATTGCCCACATCATGAAACCATGGTGTTACATAAATAAACAATGTCACCTCAAGACAGATTATACAACCATTTTTCTAGCCTCAGGCTGTTATAGGTACTGCTTATTACTAATACAGCCATTTTATTTTTGGCTTACCACCAAACTGCTTAAGAATCAACAAAACCACAGTCTTAACCATTTCCCTACCTATATTACACAGAACCAAGCCTCAACTATCCTCTGAAATCAAATTCGTTTGACAGAAACAGTGAAGTGTACAAACCCTCTTCAAGTCCACCACTTGAATAAGTGCAATGATGGCATGTAGCACAAGCTTTGGCATGAACTTAATTTTTGGTCTACGTTTAAATTGCATGATGACTACTAGAAAGCAGGGACCCACATAATAGTACCACTCAATTGATAACCAACATCAGCAACACTATTACTAGCATTATCAACTACCTGATCTCATGTTCATTTAAAAAATCAACAGTTATAAATGTTCATGTTAAAGCATATGTGTTCCGGTTCAATAATTAATAAACTTGATCATGAAAGTGTCAGAAATGAACATTCCTCTAACCCTCGATAAAGATACTTTGCACAACTTACTACCAATAGATAACTAAAAGGCATTGCAACAATGATCACCAACTAAGCATGCAAAAACTATATATAAATAAATAAAAAAGTAGAAAAATGCAGTCAGTATAAGGGATGTAAAGTGATTGATGCAATGCCACTCACAACACAACAGCTGCCAAGCCATCAAGCATAAAAAGTGATGTGCAAGGCTGGCTAATAGATGAAAAAGACAAAATAAGCATAATGCAACTCAATTTGGAACTCAAGTAGAAAAAAAATTACTGCTTTCAGAATTATAATGTAAACCCAATACATCAGTCTAGAGTCTTATAAACAAGTTTTTGGGATGTGACAGAAAAAAAATAATAATAATTGAGAGAAAATGCACCTCTAAACATGGAAAAGATTTTCAATTTTATGTGGAAAGAGCGAGTAGTTATACTATTAACTGCATCAATAATACGAATTCTTAAAATTTCATTCAGTGAATTAGAAAATTTTCATGCCAAACTACAAGAATTTTGTTAATTCATGTTTGCAAACTTACAATTAATTTTTTATAATTTTTGCTTTGGTGTGCAATACACACGTTTTTTTCATGGGCTTAGTATCTGTTTTCTATCTAAAATCTGAATAGATCAAATGATATTTGAATGGACTGGAGTGCCTAAATCTGAATAATAAGTTTATTTTGTTTTTTAATGGCAAATTATTAGTGCTTTATGCACACACACCAAAATATCTAACCTAAACATTTTGATATCCTTTACAAAGTTGGATGTAAATTTGCTTAAACACAAACTTTACTTTATCGACAAAAATATGTGAAATCTAACAATTTGTTGAAACATAAATTAAAGTTTCTGAAATCGAATTTTATTTAGATAAAAAAGTTGACAAAAATAAATAAATTTGCATAACAATATTTTAGAGAAAAAAAAAATCAAAGAAATCACTCAAATTTATTCAGATTTCAGTAATTAATACACACACACACACACACACACGCACACACACACGAACTATCTATATGTCTTCATTAAGTTATAAAATGTGTTAATGCATTACAGTAACTGAAAAACACACCATATACACCTCAGTCGTTTCTGCCAGACATCAATTAGCAACATGAAATTCAGAGTTTAAACTCTGAGACATTAATTAAGTTACCTCATTCCACCAAACAAATAAAAGAAATATCCGTAAATTCTTACATTCAAATAGTCTCCATGCACTCAAATCTACTACCTTCATCTCAAATAACTCACGTAAAATAAAAAATAATCTCAATTTTATGACCAAAATAATTGTTCTAATTATCAAAACTCATAAAAAAAAATCTATCTTAACAAAAGGTAAATAGATCTAAGAAACTAACAAGGAAATAAAAAATCAAAATCATACCTGCAATTGTTGTTGGTCAAGTTGGCCAACAAATCAACAGATCCAGCAGCTTCGCTTTTCCCAACGTCGTTCTGTCCAACCTCGGGCTCCTTCTTTCCCACCTCTTCTACTCCGGTTTTCAGCTTGACTTCGTCAACGGTCTCCATTGAACTAAGCCGAGAAAACCTAAATCAACATCAAGCAAATTCTTTCTTCTGTGTTGTTTGGTCTTGATCTTTGCTTTCTGTTTCGTTTTAACGGTGGTCCCTTAAATTGGTTTAGAAAGGCCATAGGACTTATTCCCACCCATAGTTTGAGGCGGAGAAATGCCATCCCCAAGGTTTCAAAAACCCATCTCCCATCCTTGGAAACAATTTAATATTAAATATAATAATAAATAGTAATTATTCAGGGGTAATTTTGTCATTTTGATATTAAAATTTTATATAAATATAAAATTTAAAAAAATAAAAATATTTTAAAAATTTTAAAAATTTTAAAATTTTAAAAAAGCAACTAGCCACCGTTGTCGACACTGACGGCGGTGGTCATCACCAACAAAGCTAGGTGGCCATTTCCAACCATCTGGTTCCAGGGGAGGCTAGTGGAGGCAGCCACTCTAATTTAGGCGGAAGGCCAGATTCGACCACCTCAATCAGAAAAAATAGTCAAAAACGGTCGAAAAGGGCCAATTTTGGTCCCACCGTCTGTTTCGGATCTTTCTTTCTGCAGAAAACGACCAGATCTAGTCACATCCACCAAACAGGGAGGTCAGATCTGACCTTTCTTAGAATCAGATGGTTAAAAACAACCACCTGACTTTATTAGTGACGGCCACTGCCACTAGCACCTACGGTGGTGGCTGGTGGCTTTTTTTTTTAATTTAAATTTTCTTTAAATTTTTATATTTAAAAATTATTTTTTAATTTTATTATAAATTTAAATTTTTAAAATGGTACTCTAGTCATTTTAGTATAAAAATTATTAAAAATATTTTCAAGGGTGAGAGACTGGATTTTTAAAACCTTTGAGGTAAAACTTGAGCATCGTCTCAAACTATGGGTGGGAACAATTCACTTGGCCTATAGAAAACTAAAGAGTCTTGTTTCGGACATAAAAAAATCGTGATGTCCACTGCTTGCCTCCTTGAAACCGTTGTTCTTGACGTATAAAAATATGACACGTATGGGCTTGTTCCGTTTTCTAATTATTCAAATGTAATTTGTTCACAGGGAGTAATGTTTCGTTTTCTTGATAAATTATGGGTTATTAAATAAAATAGAAATTAAAATAATTAACCAAAATAATAAATTATTAAAAATATGATTTTAGAATTATTATATTTTATAATTTTATCAATTATGATATTATTTATACCAATATTACTCTAGATAATCACAATTACATTTAATCCTTTACGTTTTCCATATACACCATTTCTTTATATTAAAAAAACACATACAATATTTGAAGTAAATAAAATTTTTTTGTTCAAATTCAAAGAAGGAAAATCAATTATCTAAGTATTAATAATTAAAACTTTATTAATATTGAATTTAGGGTTTAATTGTTCTCGTTATAAATAAAGAGAGTGAAATGAAATATTACAGATATGTTGATTTTTTTTTATATATAGGATTTAATTGATAATTTATAATGTTAGGGTGAAATAGAATTCTATATTAACACTCTTACACTACAACCACCATGATCACCTACTACTTATAAAACACTAAAAATGAGAGAATGAGTAATAAATCACCCATTAAATATGAGAATTTATTTAACACTTGAATACTTAGTCCCTTTCCAAGCTTAACTCATTCCAACTTAATTGTATCATTGGAGTACACCTTTAGACTGTTAACTTTGATGACATAAAACATATCTAACGTAGCATGTCTTAGGAACACTTTCAATTTTAATTAGTTATCTTAAGAAGCATTATGACCTTGTAATTATGATGACTTTCTTTTGGTCATACAGGATATGCTTAGAATCATATGTTATGATGACTCTCTAAACACAATGCATGTCAAAATGGGTGAAAGCATTTAAAAACATTTATTTCATTTGAACACATTCTTTTGAAAAAATATTGCCTTTATGTTAATCGGTCTAAGTCAAGGTAGTGATTTGATACCTTCATTACCAAAGTTATATATCTTGCAACCTCATTTTCTTGCACACTCTATTAGAGACAATGGTTGTAAAACTATGCCTTATTGTGGATATGTGTAGAGAAAATCTTATAAACATCCCTTACTACAACCTTTATAAAATATATTAAAAAACTTATGAGAAAAATCACACTTTCATAAGTGTTATTGTGAAACGGTAATTGGAGAGACTGACCCATACATATTTGTAGATAAATTAAGTCTTCATGTGTCATACGAGAAACATTGTGGTCTCACACATGTTCTACAAATCATTTGTTGCCTATATGTCATACAAGATTAGTTTTGAACATCTTTACACCCTAACTATGTGAAAACATACAAAGAAAACTGGTCTTTGTAAGTAAGAACTATGTTAGTGGTCACTCATTTCCTTTTATGTTTGACTTTTATGTTTGACAAGTGACAGTTGAGTTGTAACTACGAGATATAGGTAAGTAGGAGGTGAAGCATAAGGAGAAAGATTAATGTGTTATGTGTAACATTCCTAGGTTAAAATTATCTTTTTAAGCTAAAATTTGATATTACAAGTGAGATTTTATGATGAAAATAGAGTTGAGAGAGTTCAGAGGTGAAATAGTTAATATTTATAATGCACATGAATCCTAATAGGGGATCTTTTCATGTGAAGCGCAAGAAAATGGAATTCTTCACTTTTCTAGCCATGCACGATTGTGCACCATAGGGAACACAATCGTGAGTATTTGTTGTTCCAACCACCTTACTTAAGTCATTCTTATCTCTTTCTCATTGGTGTTTTCATCTTAAATTTCCTTCAATTTTTAAAGAATCTCAACTGTTTGACCCTTGAGGATTTTGAATTGATATAAAACATATGTTAAAATATCTAATCGATTCATGCATGCATTAAACATGACAAAATGACCAAAGTTTTTTTTTGTTTTGCAAAATTTGCATGACACACGATCGTATGTGTCATAGATGCACGACCGTGTGTGTGTTGTAAAAGCAACACACGACTGGGATGGATCGTGCAAAGTGTCTATGTGCGAAAAATACAGGATACACGACTATGTGTTTTTTGAGCACCTGACTGTGTGTCAAGTTTTAAGGATGCACACTCTCATGTAGATCCAACTATGCCCGTGTAGCTACAATACATGCCCGTGTTACTTGGAAAACATTGATCGTGTGAAGATCGTGTAGGTATCATGCATGTAACTATGTGACCTTCTAGAATATTAAAGAACTGTAACATTAATGACACATAACTGTGTGTGTAGGGCACATGCCAGTGTGGGTACGCACGATAGGAAAAATATGACTATTGAAAAGCAAAGAATAAAGAAAGCACAATTGTGCAAAACAAGAACCTGCCCGTGTAACTTTTCAGAAAGTCTCCAACAGCTCTCAAATCATCCTAATGGTTAATTCTTTTCAAATGCCATAAATTAGAGATGATTTGAAGACTCAAGTGTTAGAGAATTATGCCAACATATTCACATCTAGCATGTTTATAATTTCTATGGCATGATTGAGCAAAAAGATGATGACATGAAAGTAAAGTTGATGAAATTTACCATTTGGAAACACGATTGGTGTGCGTGTTTGGATATATGTGAATTTAAAAAGTTTTGAGTGATTAATTATGAAAATTAATGTTATTAACATGATAAACTTGTGTAAACGAAGTGTATTAAGTGTGAAATAGAGTTGATGATGATTGATTTGTGTTTAAGATAAAAGTTAATGGGATTAAGCTCGTTCAGTTTGAACCTGATGAAGCAGAGCAAGACGCATGACCGTGCGCCCACAGGACATACACCAGTGTAGTCGTGTTTTGCAAGGTTATGGTCATGTTTATAGACCCGTGCACAACCAAATCTGAGTAAGGTCACGACTGTGTATAGAAAGGTCATGACCGTGCATTTGCTGAAAACTAGAAACAATGTTGAAATTTCAAGAGTTTGCACGATCAAGCTACATGACAAGCATATAACCTGTACACCTTCATCACGCATGCCCATGCACTTAAGCACACATACACATGCGTTAAACATAAATTGAGATTTAAGCTTAAGACAAAAACATAGAACACAAGATACTTAATACGATAACTATAAAATGTTATAATAAGATAAAATAAGAGAACATGATACATTATACGCATATCATGACATGACATGCTACATCAGTGTTTTTAGAAAAGGATTCAAGAATCCAAATGTATATTTTTAAAATAGAAAATATGATGTTTTGGATATCCTTTAGGGGTGAATATGAAAGGACACCTATGAGTTTCATACATCTGTCAGTTAAAAGAACCAATATCAAGGTCTATGACCATACAAGCCATTATATATAAGTATATGTAAACACTCCTACTGTATATTATTGTACATGTTGTTACTATAAAATATTACTAATAGATATTATTAGTATTATAGATAAACAAAATTAATATTTCCAATAATACACAGCAAAAATACCTAATACTGAGCCAAAATATGACAACGAAAAAACTATGTGGTGTAAATAAGAAAATATAGCCCAAAAATAACTTTTATATACTAGAAAACTTATACAAAGTAGGTGAGTGAACATACATCTACATATGTTGTACATCTCTATATGCAGATATAAAACAAGGAAGCATACAAACCATAAACATGCTACAAAACTAAAAACTGGATCTCAATCGACAGTCATTGTAGGACCCACCGCCACGAGCACCCCTGCTGTGCTGAATAATAACAATATTTGGGGAGCTTTTATTAATCATCTGAAAATATGGGTACCCGCGACGGGAATCCTACGAAAATAGAATAACTGAAACTGTACAATGCTTTACATTTCTATACATGCGGAAGCTCATCTGAATATACATCATATATATATATATATATACATCTGAAATATACAACTGTTCTGTACAAGGGCCCACTGGCCTACATCATATACATATACTGTACATCTGGATACGAAACATATACAACAATGACCACACAGGTCCAAAACTGATATACACTGATTGAGGTGTGTGTGCATGCCTTCTCCGTTAGCCTCGATCCAACCGCTCCTCGAATCCAGCACGAACACCTGCAAAACTGGAAGAAGGAGGGGGATGAGTGATAAAGATCACCCAGTAAGCGCTCCTTACTTCCCTCAATACCCAAGCAAGCACAACAATCACATAAACAAACACATACCTTGGCCTCGACCCTAATCATACATCTATGCGCTTGCTGGAATCTGGAAACTGTTATCTGTATCTCATTCATTCATTATTATCATATGGATGCATGTCATGATGTGTATGTCATGTCATGCTAACTGAAAACTAGATGCATGCATCTGAATACCTCTCTCTGTACCCTTGGGTACCTGCTGTGCTGATCAGACTGGGTAATACAGGGATTCGGCATCCTGGCCATGTGGGTTAACCATTCTAGCTACCGGCTAGAAAGCTGAATCTGATCTCTGCACTGCTACGATCTGACTGGTGTCAGAGAGCTGAAACTGAAATGCTGCTGAATCATCTGACTGGTGTCAGGAACTGAATCTGAAAACACTGCTCAGCGTTCTGACTGGTGTCAGAAGGCTGATTCCCACAGATGCCCCCTCGTATTCACCCTATACTCTCACCCGTACATCGGATTCTGAATACTGCTGAATTCGGATCCCCTGATCCTCTCTGAAGCTACATGTAATGCCATGACATACATATGCAGCTTATTAACTCATTACATGCTTATTTGATGCTTATCTGAAGCCATTAAATATTTATTCTGAATTCGCATGCTCAATTTCCCATTCAAATAACATTTTTCTGAAATTCTGCTGATGCACGGGCGTGCATGAAATGTGCACGGGAGTGCACCCTGACGCACGGGACCGTGCACTGGTCGTGCGCCTGGTCGTGTAACTCTCGAGAATTTACTATTCATTGTCCCTGAAATTGCCTATGCACGGGCGTGCGTATGCGGACACACGGGCGTGCATGTACATTTTCTGGCCGTGCATGGGTCGTGCATACGGGCGTGCATCTGGAGAAACACAGGCTCACGGCCGTGCCATGCGGGCGTACGGTCGTGCGTCTGGTTCTTCAACAAAGCACCGCTCGGAAAATACACAAAACGGCCAACCAAAACACATCCAATTGCAATCACACTCCAAATATACATTCCCAACACTTCAAACATCACCATTCAAGCTTCACATGCAACATGCATCATCAACCATGGAACCTACCATGGGATCATCTCTTTTCTCTTTCTAAGGCCATACATACAAACATGCATGCTTCAAGGGTGGAAATTTGTCATCCAAATCAACATGCAAGGCCATATAATTATCTCAAACAATCATCCACATGCAAGGAACACATCCATGGCATCAAGAAGCACAAAACATGCCGGGAAACTCAAGGAAAAGGTAAGAGAACACTTACCTCTCTCCATGCTTTGAAACCAAGCTTCAAATCACTAATCTCTTGGCTCTCTAATCGGATTGGGAGCTAATGGCTGCTGAGTCTCCCCTCTAGGAACGGGAGGCACTGAAATGAAAGAGAGAATATGGCTGAAATGCAAACGGGTGAGTAAAGAAATGAACTTAACTCACGGCTCACTTAAATACTATGCCACGCACGGGCGTGCACCAATGATGCACGGTCGTGCACCAGGGAAAATAAGTATAACTTATTTCCCGCTCGCTCGCCTAATCGAATCCTTCCGAAAGGATTCCAACGGAAGCCATATGGCTTCGAAAACTTACCAACTCACCCCTGAACTTAACCAGACTCCCAATCTCTCTCTGAATTCGATTTCTAACCCCAAAACTCTACCCCTAAGGGTTTCCGGATCTAGGATGCTACATAAACCACATACTTTGGACCTATAAATCAGCTTTCTGAGAAACCCTAATATCATCAAACAAAGTAGACATTTTTTTAAATCTAGAGAACTCGATTGTCACTATCTCAATCTCATTATGGTAATCTCATGTTGCAACTCTCTTTAAGCTGTAATCATGGACAAAGCTACTCTCCTGCTCAAAGTATCAACTACCACATTAGCTCTACCTGGGTGATATTTAATTTCGAAATTATAATTTTTCACCAACTCTAACCATCTTCTCTGTCTTATATTCAACTCTCACCGGGTGACTAAATACTTCAAACTCTTGTGATCAGAGTAGATGCAACATCTTACACTATAGAGGTAATGTCTCTATATCTTCAAAGCAAAAACCATGATAGTTAACTCTAAGTCATGAGTAGGGTATCTCAACTCATGGTCCTTTAATTGCCTATATCTAGGCAATTACCCTATCAAACTACATTAACACTACATCAATCCCCTAATGGGAAGCATTGGTATAGATATCATAATCAATACCCTCCTAAGGTAATGCCAACATTAGAGCAATTTTTAATCTCTGTTTTAACTCTTGAAATCTCTCTTCACACTTCTCAGACCAAACGAATAGCTTCTCACTCCAAATCGAAATAGTCAACGGCTTGGATATACTGAAAAAACCCTTAATAAACCTCTAGAAATACCCTACTAAACCAAGGAAGCTCATCACCTCTCTAGCAGTCCTTGGCCTCAGCCTCACCTCTACTTTGCTAAGATCCATTGATATGCTTACTGTAGAAACAATGTGTCTAAGAAAAGTTATACTGCTAAGCCAGAACTCGTACTTAGCAAACTTTGCATAAAGTTGTCTATCTCTCAACTGCTGAAAGACGAATCTCTAATACTCTTTATGTTCTTTTACACTTTTCGAGTATATTAAGATGTCATCGACGAATACAACCATGAATCTATCTAGACAGTCTTGGAAAACTTAGTTCATTACATTTATAAACACTACAAGAGCATTAGTCAAACCAAATGACATCACTACAAACTCATAGTAGTCATACCTCATCTTGAAAGCAGTCTTAGGTACATCTCTCTCTGCAACTCTTATTTAATGATACTTAGATCTCAAATCTATCTTGTAAAATATTGTAGCTCTACTCAACTAATCAAACAAATCATCTGTCCAAGGTAATAGGTACTTATTCTTTACTGTCATCTTATGTAGCTTTCCATAGTCTTTGCATATCCTTAAGGATCCATTTTTTTCTTCATAAATAGAATTGGAGCACCTTATGGTGATAACTTGACCGAATAAGCCTTTTATCAATCAACTCCTGAAGTTGCTTCTTAAACTTTTAAAGCTCAGTTGGAGCCATTTGATACAGAGCCTTAAAAATAGAAGTCGTATCGAGAAGCAACTCAATAGAAAACTCCAACTCTTACTATAGAGGCAAACCTGACAACTCTTTAGAAAAAACATCTGAAAACTCTCTAACTATAGGTACATCCTCGATACTTGACTCAACTACACCTTTATATACTATATTAGCCAAGTATCCTATACAAAAAAATAAACATGGTCTTCACTCTTCCCTTACCAAAGACAAACTAATCAGGGTCTAGCTACGTAATCTAACCTTTTCCTTTTACAATCAATCTCTACCTCGTAACAACTCAAGAAATTCATGCCTAAGATCATATCAAAATCAGTCAACTCCAATATGATCAGATCTATCATTAAAGTCCTTCCCATGATAACCTCTTGGTCTACCAATACCTGGTCACTCACTATCACACCTACATCAGACATTTCTACACAAATACTCTTCTCTACTATACTATGAACCAACTCTAATATTCTATCATTCCTTTGGATACGAAACTATGTGTGACACCACAATTTATCAAGACATATAAAGGAGTATCAAATAAAACCAACTGACCTGTAACAATATAGAGAGTCATCTCGGCCAGATCTTGCTTCTTTGCAAAAACCCTAGCTCTGCCTCTGCCTTTCGGTGTACTGACACCTTCTCTAGGCACCTCAACACCACCTCTTTGGACTCTACTACCTCTGCCAATTGGACTTTAATACCTTTGTTTAGGCCAACTTCATCGACTGATAGCCCAACTTCTACTCCTCTAGTTGGGCACTCAGACATCCTATGCCCTGACTATCAATATTTGAAACATATACCCTGACCCACAAGACACTCTCTTGGGTGACTCTTACCACAAGTTTTATACATGGGCAAATATACTTTCTATCTCTTTTCCTTAAAATGTTTTCCTTGACTGCATTAGCTTTTTACCTTAATCTCTACCTCTCTTTGGAACCTTTTCTACTGATCTAGAAAATAAACCCATCCTCTATAGATAAACCTTAGACCTAAGAGCTCTCCCTAAAGCGTCACTGAATCTTTGTGGGGGAGAAGAACCAATCATCCTATCATGGGCAATAGCAAGATTTAGATCATGAATAAACTTTTGTTAATGCATTAAATCGTGTGACATAATCTTTGACTGAACTAGTCTCCTAAGTCAACTCAATAAACTCTTGGGTTTTGGCATATACAATATCAACATAATGGTATTCCTCTTCAAATAAACTTTGAAACTCAACCCAAGATGATCATACTGAACTCTCTCTCTATATGACATGGTGAACAAACCTACCATACTTTCTATTGATTCAATATATTTTCTACCATAGTTGAATCTCTGGAACCATTGAATTTAGATGGTTAATGAGCCCCAAGAAAACTGTAAATCAGATACAATCTATTAGAATCACTAGTACCAGTTGTATCAGTACTAGAAATCGGATCCTTCTGACAACCAAATTTAGGCATCTGATAAGTTTCTCTGATTATCTCTGACATACTCTATCCTTGCTAACCAAACTGATCTCTAATTAGCCCTTGATAACTTGTCTTAGCCCTTGATAACTTGTCTTACTGGTTCAGAAGTCTCTATTCTAACTGTTGACTAATAACCCTCTCTCAACATTTTTTTGAAAATCTTACTTACATCCTCAAGCCTAAAAAATGCCTTTGAGTGTTGTGATCTCTTACAGTCACTCAAACTCATAGGTATAACAGAGGTATTAATCTCTTCTTTTATAACTAGGGGTAAAAGGGCTTGGGTGCTTATTTCTAAAACACTACAGCACAAGGGTTAACATCTAAAAACATACTAAACTTCTCATTACTATACTTACACTGAGAGGAAACGAGTAAGAGCTGTTGAGACATACTGGCTTTGGCTCATGCAATCTTTTAGAATATCATGTATTTGAAAACTCATTTTTTGAAAATATGTTTCAAATTTTGTTTAATAGCTCAGAACATTGCTCTGATATCAACAAATATAGTGAACCCTGCACAGGCCTCTGTGTGCTAATATTTATAATATTTATTATATTAATAATATGCCTGTAATAGGAATCTCTACAGTAAAGTGTCCTGCTAAAACTTAAAATTTTCAATACAGAAGCTAAAATGAAAAATATTGTAAATAAAATAAGAAAATAATAATTTCTTTCCTGAAAATCCTAGGTTATGCATTTCTAAACATGTTGTTCTTACAACATCTCATATTAATATCATACATACAAATATGCATAAAGCTAAAATAATATATGTAAAGTATACAAGCCAAAACATGCTAACTGTTGCCAAGCCATTGCCCAAAAATTTGAAAGCTGCGTTGCTCTTACTCAGTCCAAGTATCATTGATCTGTAAAAGAGAAAAGAAGGGAAAGGGGTGAGCGACAAAATCACTCAGTAAGCATTTTTTTTATCTGTAACATTAGTAAGTTTCACTTAAACTGGTTTCGTGCCTTATCGCATTGATTTCCGCTTTACAGTTTACTTATTTCTTTCTTTCTGATATTTCATTTGTTTTCTGTAGTGTTCTTTACATTTATTTGTTTTATTTCTCATGAGATGTTATACATGACATGTTATGCATACTTTGATGTCATGTCAAATGCTAAATGGTTATAAAACTTACCCTTGGGCTTGAACTCTTTCTGATATAAAAGTTTTGATCCGAAGATCCTGAATATATACATATAAAATACTCTAAAAATTGAATCAGAAAGATACTGTATCTGAAAATATATGCTATGCTGGACCTATAATAAAACTACTCATGCATGACCAGTACTCTCTCTAATGACTTTGGTCAAATACCATGTCCTCTCTAACGGATGTTGGTTTCCCTCTCTAGCAGGTGTGTAAACTCACAAGTGCCCCATCGTATCCACCTCTAAGTGATGTTCGAAACATCATATATCTATACTTTGAAATCATGCTATTGGAAATTAGATTTGTTTCTAAACACATTTGATACGACATGTCGTGTTCTATATGATAATCATGTACTAGAAACCTATCAATAACAAGATATAACATATTATGCATGATTATTAGAGGATAAAGTATAGTATGCCACATTAGATATTTTTCAGAATGGATCCAAGGATCTAATAGCATGATTTTAAAAAGTATAGATATACGATATTCCAGACATCAGTTAGGAGTGGATACAAGGGGACACTTATAAGTTTTATTTTAGAATTGAGCTCACACAGTCAGGGAACTTGAATCTCTGTATTCATCAGTTTAGCCAACATAGTAGATATTTTCAGATATAGTACTTTCTGACTCAATTTTTAGAGTATATTATATGTATATATTCAAGATCTTCGGATCAGAGTTTCTACATCAAAAAGATTTTTCAAAAATTAGGCCCAAAGGCAAATTTTATAACTAATCAACATTAACATGAAATTAGAGTATGCATATCATGTCATGTATAACATTCATGAGAAAAAACATAAACAGATAAAGATAAAAGTAAAGAATACTACACAAACAGATGAAATATCAGAAAGAAAGAAATAAGTAAATGATAAAGCAGAAAAAGATATATAACCAGTTGAGCTTGAGACCTACTAGTTTTAGAAATAGGAAATACTTGCTGAGTAATTTGGTCACTTATCTCTTTCCCTTCCTTTATTTTTTACAAGTCAGTAATCTTTGGACTGAGTAGGAGCAATACAGCTATCAGATTTTGGGGACATGACTTGACAGCAAATAACATGTTTTGGCTCGTATGCTTAGCATATGTTATTTTTGGCTTTATACATGTTTGTATGTATAATAATATCATAAAATGTTGTATGAACAACGTGTTTGGAAAATGCATAACCTGGGATTTCCAAAGAAGATTTATTATTATTTTCTTATTATTATTTATAATATTTCTTATTTTAGCTTTTGCATTTAAAATTGAAATTTAAGTAGTAGTTTACTGTAGGGATTCTTGTTGCAACATATTTTCAAAATAATAAATATTATTAATAGTTACGCATAGTAGGCTTGTGATGGGGGTCATTACAATTATTGGTATTAGAGCAATTCCTTGAGCCACTAAGTAGTATTTGAAATATATTGTCAGAAAATAAGTTTTCAAATGCATGATTTTCTAAAAGATTGCATGAGCCAAAGCCGGTATGTCCCAATAGTTGTTGCTCGCTTTTTCTCAGTGTAAATATAGTAATGAGAAGTTCAATATGCTTTTAGATATTAACCCTTGTGTTCTGATGTTTTAGATAGAAGAACCCAAACCCCTTTAACCCTAATTGTAGAAGAAAAAAGTAGTGCTTTTGTTAGACTTATGAGTTCGAGTGACCGTAGGGGATCATAACACTCTACGGTATCTCTTAGGCCCAAGGATGAAGAGAAATTTTTAGAGAAATATTAAAAGAGGATTATTAGCCAGTAATTAGAGCAGAGGTTTTTGAGCTAGTGAGACAATGAGCCCATCAAGGGCCAGTTAGAGACCAGTTTGGTTAGAAAAGACAGAGACCAGTTTGGTTAGAAAAGACAAAGTATGTCAAAGACAATTAGAGAAACTTATAAGATGCTAGAGTTTGGTTATCAGAAAGATCTGAATTTTAGGACAAATACAACTAGTACTAGTGGTTCTAACAAGATTGTATCCAATTTATAGTTTACCTAGGGTTCATCAGTTGTTTAAGTTCAGTGGTTCTAGAGATCCAGTCGTGACAGAGGAATGAATTGAATCAGTAGAGAGTGTCATGGGTCTATTCACCATGTAAGATAGAGAAAGAGTTCAGTATGCTACCTTCATATTGAGAGTTGACACGAGGGTATGGTGGAACTGTGCGAGTACATTAGTTGATGAAGAGAGATTATCTTGGGTTGAGTTTTGGAGGTTATTTGAAGAGAAGTACCATAGTGCTAATATGGTACATACTAGAGCTCATAAGTTTATTGAGTTGACTCAGGGGACCAGTTCAGTCAAAGATTATGCCACCCGATTTAATATATTAGCAATGTTTATTATTAGATGTAGCATCCTAGGATTAGAAAAGCCTTTTGGGGTAGAGTTTTGGGGTTACAAGTGAGAAATATAAATAAATTGGGAGTTTAAAAGAGTTTAGGGGTGAGATAGTAAGTTTCCAAAGCCTATGTGGTTTGTGAATGATTCCCTTTGGGAGGTTTCAATCATGCGTAGCGTAAGAAATGAAGTTTATTTATTTTCCCTTGTGCACTCTCGTGCACTATGCCTTACATGCCCGTGCATATGAGTTAGAGGAGAGAGACTGGAGATTTAAGTGTTTTCTCACCTAGCTTATCCTATTTTCAGCCAAAGTTTCTCTTGTGTTTTAGTTGCTCCCAGCCCTCGAACTGAGATTCAGTATTCAATAGCTCCCAATCCAACTAGAGAAGGAAGAAATTAGCTTGATTAAGTTTTCCAGCAGCCATGGTAAGAGGTAAGTGCTTCTTTACTTATTCCTTGAGTTTCCCAGCTTGCATTTGATGATTTGAAATGCTTGGATGTGTTCCTAGCATGTTTATGAGCTATGTGCATGTTTATATGTTGATATATGATGAAAAGATGCATGAGATGATGATTTCCACCCATGAACCATGCTTGCTTATGCTTTTGTGTGTGTATGTGAGAGAAATGAATGATTTTCATGGTGGATTGAGTTGTGATTGATGAAGGATGAAATTAGAATGCTTTGTATGCATATTGAAGTGTTAGAAATGCATGCTTTCTGTTAATTTGAGTTTGGATGTGAAATGGTTGGTTTCTTACAAATTCTAAGTAAGTGTTGTCGATGCAAAGCAAGACACATGGCTGTGTGCTCGCAGGTGCACGCCCGTGTGCCTTTGCTTTTGTAGGGATATGCCCGTGTGCACGACTTATTTATAGAGGACACGCTCGTGTATCCTGAGGGACACGACCATGTGTCTGTTCTTTCAGTGTTTTACGTAGAATTTCTAATAACGAGCATAACTGGCTGCACGACCAGTGCATGACCCCGTGCGTTTGTGCACATGCCCGTGTGCCTTTGCCATGCACACCTGTGTGTGTCTCTTGCATGCCCATGTGCTTTGCCCACACACCCGTGCGCCAACATATTTTTCCAGAAATTGATTAAAATGATGAATAAAGCATGAGAACTAATGTAAAGGCTAATAAGCACCATATAAGAATGAAATCAGATAATTAAGGCTACACATGCATTCCATAGCATGACATGCAACATGAGAAAAGATCAAGAGATCTGAATTCAGTAGCATTCAACAATCAGAACCTGATATCCGGGTTAGAGTTTTGGGTGAACTCGAGAAGACATCTATGGATTTCAACCTTCTGACTGCGGTCAGATCATCCAGCATAGCATTCTCAGCTTTCTAGCCTTTAGCTAGACTGATCAGCCCATATGACCAAGATGTCGAATCCCTATGTTCATTAGCTTGATCAGCATAGTAGGTATCTTCGGATACATATAGATTCAGATACATGCATATTCAGTTTTCAATTAGCATGACATGACTCATATTTCACGACATGGATTAATAATGAGATCCAGATAATCATAATAAGTAGTTTTCAGATTCCAGCAAGTAATTAGATGAATGTTAGGGCAAGACCAGGTATGTGTTTGTGTGTTTCTTGCTTGGGTTGAGGGAAGTAAGGATCGCTTACTGGGTGATCTTTATCACTCATTTTTTTCCTTCTTCCTTCCTTTTCAGGTATGAGTGCTACTGTCGAGGAGCGGGTAGACTGTGATTGACTGAAGAGGGCTCCATATCAGTTTCCAGTGTACAGTTATGGTCTATTGGGTCTTGTATTGTAAATTTTATATTTACTCAGTGTATTGTTCAGAAATAGTTTGTATTTATGAAAGATTATTTTGGGCCCATTGTATATGTCAGTTTTCAGCTTCTGCAATACGTATGTAATCAGTAGCAACAGGTTCTTTTCGTAGGATTCCTATCGCATATATTAGATTTTCAGAATATTAATAAAAGAAAAGAGATTATTCAGCAACAGTGGTATACGTGGCGACAGAACCTACATTAGAGTAGTAGGTTCTGAGTCGATCAGAGTATAGAAGTTTATCTATGGTTTGTATCCTACTATTGCCTGTGATGTGATGAATGATTCTTCTCCTCCACAGAGATTTAGTGAGGCTTTAGAGAGAGCTTTGAGATATGACGTTTATCTGTAGAGGATGAGTTTCTTTTTTAGATCAACAAAGAGAGCTCCCGAGAGAGGTGAAGATCGAGGTAAGAAACCAATATAGTTGAGAAAACCTTTCAAGGGAAAGAGATAGAAAGCAGAGTTACCCTTGTGTAGGACTTATGGTAAGAATCACCTAGAAGAGTGTCTTTCGGGTCAAGGTGTATGCTTTAGATGTAGATAACCTAGTCATAGATTGTCTGAGTGCCCAACTAGAAGAATAGGAGCTGGGCCATCAATTGGTGGAGTCGAGCCCAACAGATGTGTTGGAAATCCTGTTGGTAGAGGTTATAGCATCCCAAGGTTAGAAAAGCCCTTAAGGGTAGAGTTTTGAGGTTAGATGTGAGATTTAGAGATAGATTGGGAGTCTAGAAGAGTTTAGGGGTGAGATGGTAAGTTTCCAGAGCCTGTGTGACATTCGCATGATTCCCTTTGGGAGGTTTCAATTATGCGTAGCGCGGGAAATAAATTTCCTTCATTTTCCCTTGTGCACTCCCGTGCGCAGTGCCCTGCACGTCCATGCAGGTGGGTAGAATGAGAGAGAGACGAGAGATTAAGTTTATTTCTCACCTAGTTTTCCCATTTCAGCCAACATTTTTTCTTTGTTTTAGTGGTTCCCAATCCTATAACCAATTTGCAGCAACCAACAGCTCCTAATCCAACGAGAGAAGCAAGAGAATATATAGAAAGAGAGATCCCAACAGCCATGGCAAGAGATAAGTGTTTCCTTACTTTTCCTTGCGTTTCCCAGCTTGTATTTGATGGTTTGGTATGCTTGGATGTATTCCTTGCATGTTTATGAGCTATGTGCATGTTTATATGATTGATATATAATGAAATGATGATTTATATGATGATTTCTACCCAGGAACCATGCTTGCTTTGCTTGTGTGTGTTTATGTGAGAGAAAGTAAGATTTTCCATGGTGGATTATGCCATGTGTTGTGATGGATGAAATTGAGGGTAGATATATGTATATTGAAGTGCCTAAAATGCATGTTTCAAGTTAATTTGAGATTGGTTGAGTTTTGGATAGGTTTCCTGCATTTCCAAGTGAGTGTTTTCGATGCAGAATAAGACACACGCTGGTGTGCCCGCTTAAGTAAGCATGTGTGTCTTTGTTTCTGCAAGGACATGCCCGTGTGCACAAAATGTGCATGGCCTGAATGCAGAGGGCACGCCCGTGTGTCCTGAGGGACACAACCATGTGTTAGTTTTTCCAGCATTTTACGTAGAAATTCCAGAAGCGAGCACCACTGTCTACACGGTCAGTGCACGACCCCGTGCATCTGGGCACACGCTCGTGTGTGACTCCTGCATGCCCGTGTGCTTTGCTCACACGCCCGTGCGTCATCATGTTTTTCCAAAAAAAGGCTTAAAATGACTTATAAAGCTTGAGAAACCAAATTAAAAGCAAAATAACATCAGAAAATGACATAATCAACTAATTAATGCTGCATGAGCATATCATAGCATGACATGTAGCATGCGAGAGGATCAAGGGATCTGAATACAGTAGTATTCAGCATTCAAAACCCGATATATGGGTTATAGTTTTGGGTGAACTCGAGGGGGCATCTGTGGGATTTCAGCCTTCTGACACTAGTCAGATCGTTCAGTATATCGTTTTCAGCTTTCTACCCCTTAGCTAGACTGTTCAGCCCATATGGCCAAGATGTCGAATCCTTGTGTTCATCAGTCTGATTAGCACAGTAGGCACCTTCGGGTACATATAGAGACATTCAGATGCATTCATTATCAGTTATTTTCAGTTAGCATGACATGACATACAAATCATGACATGAATGATTTAATAATCAGATAATCAGTAAAGCAGTTTTCAGGTTCCAGTAAGCGACTAGATGAATGTTAGGGCCGAGACCAGGTATGTATGCTTTTGTGTGTTGCTTGCTTGGGTTAAGGGAAGTAAGGAATGCTTACTGGGTGATCTTTATTACTCATCCCTTTCCTTCTTCCTTCATTTTTAGGTCAGTGTACTGCTGGCGAGGAGCGGGTGGACCGAGGCTAGCGGGAGAGGGTCCCACCACAATTTTTAGTATGTAATTTCAGTTTGGACCTGTTGGGTCATATGTAAATTTTGTATTTACTCAGATGTAAGAACAGTGTATAGAAACAATATGTATTTATGAAAAAGGCCATTTTGGGCCCATTGTATATTTCAGTTTCAGTTTCAACTTCCGCATTGCGCATGTTTGTAGCAGTAGATTTTCTTTTCGTAGGATTCCAGTCACGTGTGCCCAGTATATTAATAAAAGAAAAGAGATATTATTCAGCAGCAAGGGTACGCGTGGTGGCGGGTCCTATATTGTTGGTATCAGAGCCGTTCTTTGAGCTATTTTTTGTAGAGATATAAGTTGTAAGTATGTGGAGCCTGTTTTCTCTCCTTCGCAGCCATCGTCCAAACCTTCCTCACAGCACGAGTCAGGTAATATTTCCAGATTTGATATGTTATGTGTTCTTAACCCCTTGTTTGTTGGTGATGTTGTAGATAGAGAAGAATATGTCCCTAGATACATAGATGAAGCCAGTAGTAGTTCTCCTGCCCGTCTTATGAGCGTTAGTGATAGGCAGCGATCTCAGAGTTCCTCCCATGTGTCAATGAGAGCAGCTGAGTTAAGAGAAATGATGAGGGAGGTAGTTAGAGAGAGTCTTCAGCAGGCTGGAGTGGGTAATTTACAAGAGCCAACTAGAGTAACTCCTCCCCAGTATGAGAGTTATCAAATTCCAAGAAGAAGACAATCTCAGTCTCAGCCACAACCACAGTCACAATATCAGTATCAGTATCAATCTTAGTCTCAGCCACAATCAGTCAGAGAGGGATATCAGTTTACAGCTAGGTATATAGAGTACAGTCAGGGTATGAGTACAGAGACAGCTGGTATAAGTTCTTCAGAGAGACTGCATCCGATCTACCATCTGCCAGGGTCTTTTCAACCTTCAAAATTTAATGGATCTAGAGATCCAGCAATGACAGAGGAATGGGTAGAGTCAGTGGAGAGTGTGATGGGTCTCTTTACTCTATCAGAGAGATAGAAGGTTAGATATGCGGTGTTTCTACTGAGAGGTGACGCCTAGGTTTTGTGGGGTCTAGCCAAGGCTGCCATCAATGAGGAATAATTGACATGGGCAGAATTTAGATAGCTGTTCGATGCAGAGTACAGAAGCATAGAGATGCTTTATGCCAAGGTTTAGGAGTTTATTGATTTGACTCAGGGGTCCAGCTCAGTTAAGGAGTATGCCATGAAATAATATGTTGGCGCGATTTGTCCCAAGTTTGGCAGGGACTGAGATAGGATGAGAGTAGAAATTCATCCATGGCTTGCATCCTACAATAGCCAAGGATGTGATGACTAGAGTAGATCCTCCCCAGAGATTCAGTGATGCATTGGGGAGAGTGCTCAGATCAGAGGCTATTTTACAGAGGATGGGTGCCATGATTTGATCCCCTGAGAAGACAAAAGGCAGAGGTAAGAGATCAACTAGAGGGTTTCAGAGATAGAGGATTACACCACAGTTGCCTCAATGTACCAGATGTGGCAGGTGACATCCAGGAGAGTGCCTTACCAGCTAGATTGTGTGTTATGTGTGTCGTCAGCCAGGGCACAGGATGACAGAGTGCCCGGCCAGAGGTGAAGCTGGTGTTGGGCCAAATAGAGGTAGAGTTGGCCAGTTCAGAGGGAGATAAGGTCCACCCAAAGGCAGAGTTGGTATGGAGAGATGTGGAGTAAATGCTTCCATACCTGGTGGTATAACACCTGGGGGAGGTGCTGGTCCTTCAGAAGTAAGAGGTGGCAGAGCTCGAGTTTATGTCGTTCGTCAGGAGCAAGCAGAGGCCATTCCCCATGTAGTAATTGGTCAACTACTTTATTTTGATGCTCCATTATTTGTTTTGGTTGATTGTGGAGCCACACACAACTTTATAGTCAACAGTATAGTGGAGAGATTAGGGGTTGACCCTAGTATAGCCAGTAGGAGTATCCACGTAAAGATGTCAGATGCGGGATTTATGGTGAGTGATAGAGTTCTGGTAGATCAGGAGATATAGATTTTGGGTAGATTGATGATGATAGACCTGATTCTGCTGGAGTTAGCAAACTTTGATATGATATTGGGGATGGATTTCTTGGGGAAATACAGTACAGAGATAGATTGTGGAAGAAAGAAGGTGAGATTCCACATGGGCCCTGATCACTTTGTATTTGGTGAGGGCAGAGTTGATAGTATGATGATCTCTTGTATCCAGGTGAGTAAAATGCTGAGTAATGGTTGTGTAAGATACTTGGCTAATGTAGTATGCAGCAGTACAGTGGGACCAAGTATCGAGGAGGTACCAATAGTCAAAGATTTTAGAGACGTCTTCCCAGATGATTTGCTAGGGCTACCTCAAGACAGAGAATTGGAGTTTAGTGTCGACCTTCTTCTTAGTACAACTCCAATCTCTAAGGCTTCGTACCGAATGACTCCAGTTGAACTCCAAGAGTTGAAGAAACAACTACAAGAGTTGACAGACAAAAGATTCATTAGGCCGAACTGTTTACCTTGGGAAGCTCCAATTTTATTTGTGAAGAAGAAAGATGGGTCAATGAGGATGTGTATTGACTATAAAGAGCTAAACAGAGTTACTGTGAAGAATAAGTATCCCCTGCCAAGGATAGATGACCTTTTTGATCAGTTGAGAGGCGTAGCCATATTTTCCAAGATTGACTTGAGGTCGGGTTACTATCAAGTCAGAGTGACAGATAGGGATGTCCCCAAGATTGCTTTCAAGACTAGATATGGGCATTATGAGTTCGTGGTGATGCCCTTTGGGTTGACTAATACCTTAACGATCTTCATGGATTTGATGAACCGGGTGTTTCATGATTGCCTTGACCGATTCGTGGTAGTGTTCATAGATGACATTCTGGTGTACTCCAGAAGTGTGGCAGAGCATGAGAAGCACCTCAGATTTGTGCTTCAAAGGCTGAGAGACAGACAGTTGTTCGTCAAGTTCTCTAAGTGTGAGTTTTGGCTCGATAGAGTAGCATTCCTAGGCCACGTGGTATCATTAGAAGGTATATCAGTGGACCCCAGTAAAGTAGAGGCGATATTGGGTTGGCCGAGGCTAGAGACAGTAAAAGAGGTAAGAAGCTTCCTTGGTTTAGCAGGCTGCTACAGGAGGTTCATTGAGAGGTTCTCGAGTCTAGTGAGGCCTCTCACTACTTTGATCAGGAAAGAGACTCCATTTGTGTGGATAGAGGAGTGCGAGATGCGCTTTCAAGAGCTCAAGCAGAGGTTGACTAGCACTCTAGTTTTGGCACTACCTCAAGAGGGGGTAAAGTTTGACATATATACAGATGCATCCCATCAGGAGATCGGGGCAGTTTTGATGCAATTTGATAGGGTTATTGACTATGCCTCTAGGCAATTGAGAGATCATGAGTTGAGATACCTTACCCACGACTTGAAGTTAGTTGCAGTCGTGTTTGCTCTGAAGATTTAGAGACATTACTTGTATAGAGTCAAGTACAGTATCTATTTAGACCATAAAAGTCTGAAATACTTCTTTACTAAAAAAGAACTCAATATGAGGTAGAGGAAATGGTTAGAGCTAATGAAGGACTATAAGTGTGAGATCAAGTATCACCTAGGGAGAGCCAATGTAGTGGCTGATGCCTTGAGTAGGCGAGTGGCCTTGTCCAGCATTTCAGTTCAGAGAGAGCTGCAGTATGAGATTGTTAGAGAGCAGATTGAAATAGTGACTGTGGGTTTCTCAAGACTGCAGATCAGATCCTTACTGTTTGATGAGATCAGAGACAGTTAGATGTCAGATGAGTGGACTCAGAGTATGCTTCAAAAGATGTCAGAGGGTTCAGTGGCAGATTTTGAAGTCAGAGATGAGATTTTGAGATTTAGAGACAAAGTTTGTGTGTCTCAGAGTTCAGAGTTTAGACAGAAAATTTTGTCAGGGGTGCACAGTACGGTGTATTCAACACACCCAGACAGCACAAAAATGTACCAAGATCTCAAGAGAAATTTTTGGTGGTCAGGATTAAAGAAGGACATAGCAGACTTCGTCTCTAGATATCTGATATGTCAGTAAGTTAAGGTAGATTACCAGAGACCCTTAGGTTTACTTCATCCTTTGAGTATTCCTGAGTGGAAGTGGGAAGACATCTCCATGGATTTCATATCCAGTCTTCCCAGAGTCCAGAGAGGATTTGATGGTATTTAGGTGATTGTGGATCGGCTCAGTAAGTCAGCTCACTTCCTCCCTGTTAAGCAGGGAATGTCCACAGATCAGCTAGGGCGGCTATACATCAGAGATGTGGTCAGACTCTATGGTGTTCCCAGGACTATAGTGTCAGACAAAGACTACAAATTCTTGTCAGCTTTCTAGAGAGCTTTACAGAGAGTATTGGGAACCAGACTACAGTTCAATTCAGCATATCACCTTCAGACAGATGGCCAGACTGAGAGGGTAAATAAAATTCTGAAAGATATGTTAAGAGCCTGTTGTATGGACTCCCAGACCGATTGGGCAGAGTTGTTTCTTCTAATGGAGTTGGCTACAACAACGTTATTAGACAACCATTCAGATGGCTCCATTTGAGGTGTTGTATGGTCAGAAGTGTAGATCTCCTCTTCATTGGGATGAGACAAGAGATAGAGATTCTTTGGAGACAGTGGTTGGTCCAAAGACTACTCAGAAGATGATTGAGTAGATCAAGATTATCAGGTAGAGAATAAGATAGACCCAAGATCGACTAAAGAGTTATGCTGATTTGAGACGCAGAGAGATTGAGTTCTCAATAGGCGATAAAGTGTTTCTGAGAGTTGTACCTTACAGGCAAGTTCTCAGATTTGGTAAGAAGGGAAAGTTAGCCCCTAGATTCATTGGTCCCTACGAGATATGTGGGAGAGTGGGGACAGTTGCCTATAGACTTGCACTGCCAGCCAGCATGGACAGAATTCACAATGTCTTCCATGTTTCGCAGTTGAGGAAGTATGTGGGAGATCTATCCCATGTGCTTCATTTTTCAGATGTCGACTTGGCAGAAGACTTGAGCTACCAAAAGCAACCAGTACAGATTCTAGACTTCAAAGTCAAAGTTCTTAGAAATAAAGAGATTCCCCTGGTAAAGGTCTTATGGCGAAACCAGAGAATAGAGGAAGCCACTAAGGAGGTAGAGTTTAAGATTAGGGATAGGTTCCCAGAGTTGTTTAGGTAATTCTGGGGTCGAAATTTTTTAAGAGGAGAGGAAATGTAGCATCCCAAGGTTACAAAAACCTTTAGGGGTAGAGTTTTGGAGTTAGATGTGAGAGAGATAGATTGGGAGTCTAGAAGAGTTTAGAGGTGAGATGGTAAGTTTCCAGAGCCTGTGTGGCGTTCGCATGATTCTTTTTAGAAGGTCTCAATCATGCATAGCACGAGAAATGAATTTCCTTCATTTTCCCTTGTGCACTTTCGTGCGCAGTGCCCTACACGCCCGTGTAAGTGGGTAGAATTTAAGAGAGACGGGAGATTAAGTTTATTTCTCACCCAGTTTTCCTATTTCAACCTGCATTTTCTCTTTGTTTCAATGGTTCCCAGCTCTAGAACCAATTTGCAGTAACCAGCAGCTCCCAATCCAACGAGAGAAGCAAGAGAATAGATAGAAAGAGAGATCCCAACAGCCATGGTGTGGCGCTGGTTTTTGCCACGCCATGCCAGGACAGACTTGTCACTCTTGTTTAATCACCCTAAACGTGATCAAGAGGAGAGCATAACGAGTTTGTGGCCCGTTATGGAGTCACCACCCGGGATTAACCCCGAAAATGTACACATCAGCGAAGATGGGCCATTTATGGATCCCTTGTAAAAGACCCAACTACCCCTCACTTGTCCAATGGGTCAGGTTCGGAGAGTCAGGTACGGCGATGGGAAGGTGTTAGGCACCCATGCCGCCCAGCATGAAAGCCGGCCTCCACTTTTGTGATTCGTTCGTTAAACACGTTACCAAGTTTAATTAAGTTCCAGATTACCACACGATGCATTATTAATAATCATACATATACAATAAATTACATTCATCTACGAATATAATAAAATACGAAAAAAAATAGAAATTAAAAATTACAACCCTTTTTCCATACACCCCTATACATTTCCTCTAATCCTAAACAAACCTATAAATTAAATCCCTGCAAAACAAATTAGGTTAGTCATAAAATATAAAACAAAATTAACATCCATACCATAAAATGAAAATAAAATAATAAAAGCAAAAAAAAAAAAAATTAATATTACATCCCCTTGCACATACACCCCTATACATTGGATCTAATCCTAAATTAGTCTAAAAAGAATAAATAAATAAATAAATCCTGCAAAAATAATTTTTGTTAATTAATCCAACAAATAAAATAAGTACATAGATATATAAAATGAATAAACCCTGCAAAACAAAATTTTTGTTAATTAAAGAGACAATAATAAAAAAAAACCTAATCTAAATGAAAGCAGCCCACCCAAGGAAATAAACAAAATGCGGCCCAGGTGGCCCACCCAAGAGAATAGACAGCATGCAGTCCAATAACCAATATACCCACACAAGCAGAAACCACCACAGCCGCGATTCGAACCCAGGTGCCAAGGACTAAACCTCTCGCCTTTCGCCGTCCCAGCGACCAGCCTCATTCACTCAATTGGCATGCAGAATACTTATATATAGAATATGCACAGACACACCCAGGATACAAAATTTGCTTTTACAGAAGGTTTTCATATGAGGTATTATACTTTTACACATATAGCACAACATACATACAGTTTAAACATGTTATCACATATATACAAAATATGCTAATATATGCATTTGTGTGCAGTAGCTAGAAAAATAAAATGAATATGTAAAATAAAAATAAAATTAAAATTAAAAAAAAACATAAAAAATAGCTTTGCTCCAGCACATTGTTTTAACCTGGGAGGGGGGAATAACATGGCCACCTACTGCCACCAGAGCGGCCAGTCTCATCCGTCAAGCATGCGTGCAACAATGTATATATCTAATAGACACAAATGCATGCAGGATCCTAAATATACTCTCACAGAAAGATTATTATACATGTACATGCAATACAATACAATACAATACACATGCAAACAGAATTTAGAATACAGAATACTAATACAATAACAATACAGAACATACAAAAGATGGTATCAATATATGACATTACAACACACAAAAAAAGTAAAAGAAAGAAGAAAAAATTCGTAAAATATATAAAATATAAATATAAAATATAAAAAAAACAACATAAAATTACAAAAAACTCCCCCTCAAGGGTTTACCTGAAAACTGTTGTTTCGAGATTTATCGATGCTGAACCGAAGATCCTAGAGCACATAAATTAATTTTCGAATATGTTCAATTTTTTTAAAATTTTTTTCTGAAATCTTTTTCCCTTTGTTCTTGTTTTTTTTTTTTTTTTGTTTTAGAAAAATCCTCCCTTCCCTGAAATCTTTTTTTTTTTCCCAAAAATCTTTTCCCCTCTCTCAATTTTTTTTCTCTCCAGCAGTTTCCCCTTTTCTCTTCTTTGTATTTTTTTCTCTCAGCCGTCCCCCCTCAGACGTCTCCCAATTTTTTCTCTATATTTTTTTCCTTTCAGCTCCCCTCAGATGTCTCCCCCCATGTTTTCCAAATCAATGCATGTTTTTATACCTTGGGAAAATGTAAAAAAAGACTGACAGCCGCCCAAGGGGAGGTGTGCAAGAAAGCCAAAAGCAGGCTACGCGCATGCACAGTCAGCGCGCAGCGCGCTGGCCTGGACAGGAGAGAGAGAGAGAGAGAGTCGCGCTCACAGAAGGCAGAGGGCATGCAGAGACTCAGCGCGTGTGTGTCAGACACACGCGCGCTGCAGGCTAGGCCTTGGACCTCAGGCGTGGGCTGCGCATTGGGCTTCCTCCTTCTCTTCTTTTCCTTCTTGACTTAGGTTGGTTGCATGGGCTTGGGTTATACTTTTAGGGTTTTCATGATTTTATGATTTTTTTTCATTTATAATAAAATAAAATAAACACTTTTTTTTCTTTTTTTTTTATAACATAAAATAAATATTTTTTTTAACTCATCCATCTTCGGCTCAACATCTCAAAAATTCTAAATCAATATCCAGGTTTTTCATCATCAGAGGTGACCTTGTTAGGGTCCCAAATGGGGTGTCTACACATGGCAAAAGGTAAGTGTTTCCTTACTTTTTCCTTGTGTTTCCCAACTTGCATTTGATGGTTTGGTATGCTTGGATGTATTCCTTACATGTTTATGAGCTATGTGCACGTTTATATGATTGATATATGATTAAATGATGATTTATATGATGATTTCCACCCAGGAACCATGCTCGCTTTGCTTGTGTGTGTTTATGTGAGAGAAAGTAAGATTTTCCATGGTGGATTATGCCATGTGTCATGTGTTATGATGGATGAAATTGAGGGTGGATATATGTATATTTGAGTGCCTAAAATGCATGTTTCAAGTTAACTTAAGATTAGTTGAGTTTTGGATGGGTTTCTTGCATTTCCAAGTGAGTGTTGTCGATGCAGAACAAGACACACACTCGTGTGCCCGCTTGAGCACGCCCGTGTGCCTTTGTTTCTGCAAGGACACGCCCGTGTGTCCTAAGGGACACGACCGTGTGTTAGTTTTAAAACATTTTATGCAGAAATTCTAGAAGCGAGCATGACCGACTGCATGGCCAATGCACGACCCCGTGCGTCTGGGCACACGCCCGTGTGCCTTTGCCATGTCGCCCGTGTCTGACTCCTGCACGCCTATGTGCTTTGCTCACACGCCCGTGCGCCTTGCATGTTTTTCCAGAGAAGGCTTAAAATGACTTATAAAGCTTGGGAAACCAAATTAAAAGCAAAATAACATCAGAAAATGACATAATCAACTAAGTAATGTTGCATAACATATCATAGCATGACATGTAGCATGAGAGAGGATCAAGGGATCTGAATATAGTAGTATTCAGCATTCAGAACACGATATACAGGTTATAGTTTTGGGTGAACTCGAGGGGGTATATGTGGGATTTTAGCCTTCTGATACTAGTCAGATCGTTTAGTATATCATTTTCAGCTTTTAGCCCTTAGCTAGACTGTTCAGCCCACATGGCCAAGATGTCGAATCCCTGTGTTTATCAACCTAGTCAGTACAGCAGGTACCTTTGGGTACATATAGAGACATTCAGATGCATGCATCATTAGTTATTTTCAGTTAGTATGACATGACATACAAATCATGGCATAAATGATTTAATAATCAGATAATCAGTAAAGTAGTTTCCAGATTCTAGAAAGCGACTAGATGAATGTTAGGGTTGAGGCCAGGTATGTATGCTTTTGTGTGTTGATTACTTGGGTTGAGGGAAGTAAGGAATGCTTACTGGGTGATCTTTATCACTCATCATTTTCCTTCTTCCTTCATTTTTAGGTCAGTATGCTGCTAGCCAGAAGCGGGTGGACCGAGGCTAGCAAGAGAGGGCCCCACTACAGTTTTCAGTATGTAATTTCAGTTTTAGACCTGTTGGGTCATATGTAAATTTTGTATTTACTCAGATGTAAGAAGAATGTATAGAAACAATATGTATTTATGAAAAAGGCCATTTTGGGCCCATTGTATATTTCAGTTTCAGTTTTAGCTTCTGTATTGCACATGTTTTTAGCAGTAGATTTTCTTTTCGTAGGATTCCCGTCACGTGCACCCAGTATATTAATAAAAGAAAAGAGATATTATTCAACAGTAAGGGTACGTATGGCGGCAAGTCCTACAGAGGTAGTAGAGCTCAAAAAGGTTGTGCTGGACCGTCTAAAGGAGGTGTCAGTACACCTAGAGGTAAAGGCAAAGCTAGGTTCTTTGTAATGAGGCAAGATCAGACTGAGATGACTCCCCATGCTATTACAGGTCAATTGGTTTTCTTTGATACTCCCTTATATTTGTTGATTGTTTGTGGTGTCATACATAGCTTCGTAAATAGAGGAGTGATAGATAGATTAAGGTTGATCCCTAGTGTGGTAGAGAAGAGTATTTGTATAAAGATGTCTGATAGGGTATGATAGTAAGTGATCGGGTTCTGATAGACCAAAAGGTAGTTATTATAGGTAGGACTTTAAGGTAGATTTAATCATGTTGGAGTTAGTTGATTTCGATATATCTTAGACATAGATTTCTTAAGTTGTTATAAGGCAGAGATAGATTATAAAAGGAAGAAAGTTAGATTGTAGCTAAGCCCTGATCAATTCGTCTTTGGTAAGAGAGTGAAAACCATGTTTATTTCTTGTTTACAGGCGATGAGACTTTTGAGTAAAGATTGTGTAAGATACTTGGCTAATGTGGTGTGTAGGAGTACAGTTGAGTCAAGTATCGAGAAGGTGCCTGTAGTGAGAGAGTTTTTGAGTGTCTTTCTTGAAGAGTTGTCAGGGTTACCTCTAGAGTAAAAGTTAGAGATTTTATCGAATTGTTTCATAATACGACTTCTATTTTTAAGGCTTCGTATCAGATAGCTCTGACAGAGCTTTAAAAGATGAAGAAACAACTTTAAGAGTTGATTGATAAAAGATTTATTCAATTGAGTTGTTCACCATAGGGTGCTCCTATTCTGTTTGTGAAGAAAAGAGATGGGTCATTGAGGATGTGCATACACTACAAAGAGCTAAATAAGGTGACATTCAAGAACAAGTATCCTTTGCCTTAGATTGATAATTTGTTTGATCAGTTGAGTGAAGCTGTAGTGTTTTCCAAGATAGATTTGAGGTCGGGTACCATCAAGTCAGAGTTACAGAGAGAGATATACCTAAGATTGTTTTTAGGACAAGGTATGGCCACTATAAGTTCGTGGTAATGTCTTTTGGGTTGACTAATGCTTTTATAATGTTTATGGATCTGATGAATTGAATTTTCCAAATTTTCTAGATATATTTGTGGTTGTATTTATCGATAATATCTTAGTTTACTAGAGGAATGTAGAGGAGCATGAAGAGCATTTAAGATTCGTTCTTCAGAGATTCAAAGACAAACAACTTTATGCGAAGTTTGATAAGCATAAGTTCTGATTGAGCAGTGTATCTTTTCTGGGACACATTATTTCTGCAGTAGGTACATCAGTGGATCCTAACAAGATAGAGGTGATTCTGAGTTAGCCAAGGCTGATGACTACTAGAGATATGAGGAGTTTCCTTGGATTAGCAAGGTACTACAGAAAGTTTATTGAGGGCTTTTCCAGTATAGCTTAGCCATTGACTATTTTGACTCAGAGTGAGACGCATTTTGTTTGGTCCGAGGAGTGTGAAGAGAGATTTCAAGAGTTAAAACAGAGATTGACGAGTGCTTCAGTGTTAGCATTACCTCAAAAGGGTATTAATTATGATATCTACACAAATGCTTCCTATCACGAGATTGGAGCAGTATTGATGCAGTCTGATAGAGTGATTGCTTATACCTCTAAGCAATAAAAGGACTATGAATTAAGATACTCTACTTATGATTTAGAGTTAGCTAACATAGTTTTTGCTTTAAAGATTTGGAAATATTACCTTTATGGCGTGAGATGTTATATATATTTTGATCACAAGAGTTTGAAGTATGTCTTCACCCAGCAAGAGTTAAATATGAGACAAAAGAGATGGTTGGAGCTAGTAAAGGATTATAATTGTGAATCAGATATCACCCAAGTAGAGCTAATGTAGTAGTTGATGCTTTGAGCAGGAAAGTATTATTGTCTATATTACAGCTCAAAGAGAGTACAACGTGAAATTGCCAGAGATGAGATTGAGGTAATGACAATCAAGTTCTCCAAACTTCAAATAGTGTCTACTCTGTTTGATGACATCAGGGTTTCCCAGATGGTTGATTCATAGGTTTAGAGTATGGTTCAGATGTTCTTAGAGGGTACAATGTTAGATTTCGAGATTAAACATAAGATTTTGATATTCTGAGACAGAGTTTGTGTGCCAGAGAATATAGAGTTGAGACAGAGAATTTTGTCAGAGACTCATGACATAGTTTATTCAGCTCATCCAGGTAGTACAAAGATGTATCAAGATCTCAAAAAAAATATTTTGGTGGTCACGTATGAGGCGAGACATTATAGATTATGTGGCCAGATGTCTGGTTTGTTAGTAGGTTAAGACAAAGCATCAAAGACCTTTTGGTTTGTTACAGCCTTTGATGATTCTTAAGTGGAAATAGGAGAGTGTATCTATGGATTTTATATCAGGACTCTCTAGAGTACAGCATAAATATAACAACATCTGGGTTATTGTAGACAGATTGAGTAAGTTTGCACACTTCTTGCCAATTAGAGATAGTATGAGGACCGATAAGTTAGGTCATTTATATGTCAAAGAAATTGTCAAATTACATGGGGTTCCCAGAGACAACATTTCAGACAGAGTTTTGGGATTTTTATCAACTTTTTAGGGCAATCTACAAAGAGCTTTAAACATTAGACTTTATTTCAATTCAACTTATCACCCGTAGATAAATGTTCAGACTAAAAGGGTTAATCAGATCTTAGAAGATATGTTAAGGGCTTGTCGTATGGATTTCTAAGTTGATTGGGCTAAGTTATTACCATTGATGGAATTTGCTTGTAATAACAATCATCAATTCACCATTTAGATGACACATTTTGAGGCTTTATATAGTAGAAGGTGCAGATCGCCACTATATTAGGATAAGATTGGTGAGAGAGATTTACTACAGACAGTCATAGGACTAAAGATGACTCAAATGATGATTGAGTAGGTCAGATTTATCAAGTAAAGAATTACATAGGCCTAGGATCGTCAGATGAGTTATACAAATCAAAGACATAGGAAGATAGAGTTTGAGGTTGAAGATCACGTATTCTTGATAATAGCTCCCGACAGGTATATCTTGAGGTTTGGTAAGAGAGGCAAGTTGGTTCCAAGGTTTATTGGTCCATATTAGATTTTGGAGCGTATTGACAAAGTTGTTTACAGATTAGCCTTACCAGCTAGTATGGACAGGATTCATAATGTATTTCATGTGTCTCAGTTAAGAAAATATATAAGAGATCCTTCACACATGTTACAGATTAAGATCTAAAGTTGACAAATGATTTGACCTACTATGAGAGACCTGTTCAAAATTTGGACTATATAGTAAAGACCCTTAAGAATAGAGAGATACTTTTGGTTAAAGTGTTATGGAACAATCAGAAACTTAAGGAAGCCACCTGGAAGGTTAAGTCTGAGATGAGAGAGATGTACCTAGAGTTGTTTAGGTAATTTTGGGAACGAAATTTTATTAGAACGGGAGAATTGTAATAGCCCAGGGCTAGAATTATCTTTTTAAGCTTTGAAATTTAGGGTATAAGTGAGATTCCCTAGTAGAAAGCAGATATGAGAGGGTTCAAGGGTAGAAGAGTCATTTATGAGTTTTTCGTGGCTTATACATGGATATTCTGGGAAAAATATTCCATGTATGGTACGAGAGAGTGGAAATTAAGATTTCCAATGCACATACGACTGTGTGTCTTGGACACACGACCATGTGTTGTGTTATTTGAGCATAAATACATTTTATTTTTCAATCACGCATTTCCCAGCCTTCATCTTCTTCTTTCCCTTTCATTTTCTAGGAAACCCTAGATCCAAAAACATTCAACCACCAGCTATAAACCAAGTTAGAAATCCAGAAATAGTTAGAGAGAGAGATTCGGATGTCATGGTAAGAGGTAAGTATTTCCTTACCTCTTTCATTTAGGTTAGAACATATTTTTCTGATTTAAGCTTCAGTAGATGCTTGCTGCGTGTTGAAAATGCATGTTGCTATGTTTTGATGATGAGATGAAACCTTAGATGATGATTTATAACGTTATTATGATATGTTTGATACTTATGTGCTTGGGTATGCATTTATGAAAAATGTGAGATTTTTGCCATGTTTTATGACAAATAGATGAAATAAGATTGCTTATTAGCTGACATATTTGCTATGTGCATGTTTGATTGAGTTGTGGTTGTGTTTTAAGTAAGATTTGTTGGGATTGTTAGGTTTTCAGATGCCATTTGTTGGAAAAGTGTTGAACACATGATCGTGTACCAAAGGTTACACGTTCGTGTGACCTCTTTTTTATATGAACACGACCTTGCATGACACCCATATGCATATGAAAATTTAGACACACGTCTGGGTAACCAATGCACACAACCATGTGGTTAATCCCAAATTCACACGCCTGTGTAAGCAAGACACAAGGAGTGTGTTTATGCTATTACACGTCTGTGCAGTATGGTACACGACCTTATGCCTTATATGCGTGCCCATGTGTCCACACCACATGCCCGTGTGGTCAGCCCAAGATTTTCATATTGATTCCAGAAGCTAGCACAAACAACAACACGATTTAAGCACGACCCTGTGTGCCTCCCCACACGCTCATGTATCAGCTGGTGTACACCCGTGTGTCTTAAGAATGACAGAGAAACAGTTCTAAAGCATTCTTATAGTAAGGTTAAGACACTTTAAGTTATTCCTAAGCACCAAAAACCTATAAATAACAAGATATAACAACAAATCATGCATGATTATCAAAACATAGAGCATGACATACCATATCATATATTTTTTCAGTTCAGAATGGATCTAAAGCTCCAATAACATGATTTTAAAAATATAGATATACGATATTCTAAATATTAGTTATGGGTAGATACGAGAGGACACTTATGAGTTCGCACGCCCGTTAGAGAGAGAAATCAACATCCGCTAGAGAGGACATGATCTTTGACCAAGCTCGTTAGAGAGAGTATTGGTTATGCACGAAAGTTTTATTTTAGGATTGAGCTCACACAGCTGGGGTATCGAATCATTGTATTCATTAGTCTGACCAGTATAAAAAATATTTTTAGATACAATATTTTTTGATTCAGTTTTCAGAGTATATTATATGTATATATTTAGGATCTTCGGATTAGAGTTTTTATATTAGAAAGCGTTTTCAGAAATCAAGCCGAAGACAAGTTTTATAACTAAACAACATTTACATGACATTAGAGCATGCATATTATGTCATGTATAACATTCATGAGAAAAAAACATAAACAAATAAAGATAAAAGTAAAGAATACTACAGAAAATAGATGAAATATTAGAAAAAAGAAATAAGTAAATGATATAAGTAAAAAATGTTTACTGAGTGATTTTGTCACTCATCTCTTTCTCTTCTTTTCTCTTTTGCAGGTTAGTAATCCTTAGACTGAGTAAGAGCGATGTAGCTGTCAGATTTTGGGGACATAACTTGGCAGCAGATAACATGTTTTGGCTCGCATGATTAGCATATGTTATTTTTGGTTTTATGTATGTTTGTATGTATAATACTATCATGAAATGTTGTATAAACAACGTATTTGAAAATGCATAGCCTGGGATTTCCAAGAAGGTTTATTATTATTTTCTTATTATTATTTACAATATTTCTTATTTTAGCCTTTTTATTTAAAATTTAAATTTAAGCAGTAGTTTACTATAGGGATTCTCGTTACAGGCACATTTTTAGAATAATAAATATTATTAATAGTTACGTACAGTAAGCCTATAATAAGGGTCACTACATTTCTAGTGGACTCAGAACACCAAACCCTACAACGCTCTCCAGACTTTAGGTATACTATCTTAGTATTTACTTGAAAGGTCCATGTATTAAGTCATCATCAAAAGATCCTCTATCATACAAATATCTACAAGTATGCCTATCAACCCTACAACCTTAAAAAATATTGTCAATCTTACTCACAAGAATACAAGAATTTTAAGAGAAAATTTCCAAAAAAAAAAAATGCATAATTCCTACCTAGATATGGCCTAAGCTACAAGGCGACACACCATGGGAAGAGTTTCCTCTTGAATATATAAGAAAAGTCGTTAATACTAATGACCAATTCTTTAGCAAATCAAATGACAAGTCCAAAGCCTAAATTTATTTAAGATGGCCAAAAAGTTTATATGAGGATATTGACATGATGACATCATAATACCATCAAGTAGGTCCCTCATCCAGACATGAGCAAGAAAGCCCATTACCCATAGCATAGGCTAAGACCTTACCAATGACATAAATTAAGAATACATTTATCTAGCCTACTACACACAACTATTCCCACTGACACTTCAACTATTATTCTTAAACAACCAAGAGACAGAAAATGACTAAGCACTAATGGAAGAAGAATTCCCACTACTACTTATCCTTCAACCACTATTATCAAATTCTCCAAGACTAGATGTGGACATTCTTATGGACTTTGAAAAAGAAATAGAGTTACATCAACAAATGATAAACAACCTACATAATTTTAGACTATGTATGATGCCAAATCCTAATAACAAAACGAATTAAATGTCTCATCACTAATATCCTTGTCAAGTCCTTAAAGTAGAAATAATTGTATCCAGATGGTCATAGTCATAATTATGTTGGTTACGAGTGTGAATAACAATTGTATGATTCTAATTATACTAATGTGTCTCCTAAATAATTGTACTAGTGTGTTTCCTAAATAATTGAGATAGTGAAGACATGAATAATGTAACCAAAGACAATTTTAGAGCCTATATAAGTCTTATATCCTTCTCCATGAAGTAAAAGGTTGATAAAGAAATAAAATAATGTTTATTCAATTCTCTCATAGTTAAACCCTCCAAAAGGCTAAAGCTTGACACTGCTCCCTTATCCTCACCAACCTTTCCATCTATCTCTCTCTTTTGTTTCTAGCCCTGGTCAAAGTATGCTCTATGTTTGCCTGGTTTATAAAATTTTGTACAATAGAACAATCAGGGTGAACCGGACTTTATAAGAGATTAGGACTAAGCCAACCAGTTGAGTGACTTACAATCTAAAACTTTGAAAGACTTGTCATGCTTGTTATTATGATGAGAGAAAGGATTTTATGGTCTAATATAATTATTAAATTTACAGTCTAGTTTTAAGACTTTTTGACATAGCTTAAGTTCTAGTTGCCTTGGCAAACCCTGAAGCTTAACCTATCTCTCTATTCTCTCCTTATAGGTTCATTTTCTCTTACATGGTATTAGAGCCAATACCATCTCATAGCCTTTATACTTTTATCATGTCACTTGTTGCCCTAAGTTTTAAGAGAAAGGATATTCTTCTATAAGCCTTTTAATAAGCATATGGCTTGTCAACGCTCATCTTCCACTCTCGAATCCAATACCTTGATCCCTTCTTCCTTCTCTTCTTCCTTTTTTCTTCTCATATAAAGTAGATAGATTTTATGAAGTAAAGTATCTTCCTCGAGAATTTAGGCTACCCTTTAACAACTTAACCTTTCTCATCTTATACCATAACTACCTAAAACCATTATCTACATTAAAAAGATCTATTAGTACTCTTATCCACCAATCTGTTTTAAAAATAAAAGAGTAAGCACAAAGCACCTCTTTTAATAGTTACCAATTCCCTTCTTCAACCTTATAACAGTATGTGACTTTAGCTTACTCAGTGCACTTCACATCTTCATTTTGGGTGACATTTCATGGATGACAAGGATTGCCTACCACATCTAAAGTCACATTATTGGATACCTGATTCCCTAATTTCGAGCATGCCAACTTAAACATAGTTCAATAAACTTTAAATGTTAATATTGTGATGGTAACCATATTCTTTAAATTTTGTATGTCTTTTTAAGACCCACAACTTTGTACAACATTAAAAGTCTAAGTTCAAGTCATTAGTGCAATTCTAAAAAGGAAAACTTTAATGGCCATACATTACCAATTGGCTTATCGAGTCTAGGACCATTCATAAGATGTTACGTCTCCTTAGGGAACAAGAGATGTTATTTTCCTTAATGTAGAATCAGACCAAGTTCCTAATTATACTCTAGTCCCAAAGCAGATGTCAAAAAGCCAACTTGAAGAGTTAGTTCTAAGAAAATGGGACACAGTGTATGACTAGCTTAAGGTAACAATAGAAACTAAAGAGCTAATCTAATCCATTAAACTTATATTCTTCAGATCAACAAGTGGAAGGCTCTCGATCTCATTCTAGAAACCCACTTCAAAACAACCCTTAACTCCTCTATGTCTTCCAACCTAATATACCATAAATGAATAGAATGAACTTCTACAAAAATAAATTTATAGGTTTGCCCTATCAGATCAACCAATATATCTACTATAACCTCATAACCCTAAAGATGCATACTGCCTATGTGTTTCATGCATAGAGTAAGCAAACCCTTCTTTTCAAAAAACAAACAAAAAATGGAAAGAAATAAAAAGCTTTCGAAGCCTAGATTCCACTAAAAAGAAAACTTATTGATTTTTATCAACGACATATAAGAAAGGTGAACCAGGATACGACCTTCTTGGAGAACCAACAGACAAAAATGATTTTATCATTTATTATGGCAAATCACAACCTCATAAGCCTGATCCACCAATTCCATCAAGATGGGATGATCTTAATTCACCTTTTTATCATCCTTCAAAAAAACAAAAGCCTATGACAACAAAACTAAAAAATCAATCCAGATTATAAAGATGTTATCATCAGTGGAAAGAGAAACAACCACTGGTAAACTAAATGCCTATAATTGCTATGTTCTAACCAATGGACTTCCCTTCATCATAACCAATAATTGATCCTGTTACAAAACAAAATAGTTTTGAAAGTCAAGGCTCCATAAATGGTAAAACCATATAGGTTATCCATGGACTAGATCAGTTTAGCTGAAGCAGTTTTGAATTGGCAATCACAAAATGTCATTACTTAGAACCAAATACTGCTTGACTTAATTATACAACATAATGGATTAAGAAAACACTCTAGATGTAAATAGAGACAATAATACAGCCTATTGAAGCACTAAGATTTTGCATGCAACAAGTCCACTAAGATATCATGATTTGTATTACGACATGAACTCATGATTTGTATTACGACATGAACTCTTTTCCTCTCCCAAAAAAGAGAAATGAAATCTCCAAAGGCTCAGTTAGCTTATTTAGAACAAATGATGCAAAAGCCACAACGTATTGCATATTCCTACCACTTTCCTTTTGGAACAAGCTACTCAACACTACCCTTATTGCTGCCAAAAGAAGCCCAAAATGTTCTTTTCCTTCTAGAATAAGAGCATTAGAATTTATTTGCGAACTTAAATTTATTAATCTCTATAGCTCAATAGACCACATCAAGACCTCAAGCACTTAAGAAGGATAAGGGGAAAGTTGCGATTGTCTCCTTAGGTCCAATAGTTACTACCACAAAACCACAAGAAACAGATCTTTATCCTCCTCAGCATGCGACTAATCCTCTGACCCAATTTTTGGCATCACAATCACTAACATTGCTTAAACAGTCTAATGGCTTAGAAACTAAGTCCTAAGTTCTTCAGAAGATTTTATTAGTTATTATGAAGAATCAAATCAAATATTTAACAATTAAAGAGTCTATGATAGAATCTAAGAATATTCCTCACCAATCAAAATTGCCACAAAGATCTACAAGATTTAATATTACAACAAATGGGAACTCAAAATTCTAGTACTTCATGTTTGATGATGTCCCAGTTTCTAAATATCGAAATAGAATCTAGAGATGACAACATGGCTAAATTCAGAAATGTTAAATCCCAATGCTACTGTTAGACAAATGTTATGTAACTTGGTTGCAAGGTTTACTAATGACCTTCGAGAATTGTGGATTTCCTTGGCAAAGCAATTAGTCAAATTTTTTTATGTTAATACATTCGTCTTTCAAATATATATGGAATTTCTAGAAAATCCTAAACATGTCAAAGACATAAGAGGAGAATTTTTTGAGCTTAAATGTTGTTCCTTCAATCCAAAGGACTTGGAAAACTATTACCAAAAAGCACAAACCCAATTTTACATTCTAAAAGGAATCGATGATCTAAATTTGAAGTAAGCCTACCTTAACCAATTTCTTGAACCATTAGGAAGTAAAACGTTAAAACACATGGAATTCCAAGGGAAAACAGTAGCTCAAACATTTCTTGGTGACTTATACCAAATTGTTTTTAGTCAATTACAGTTGTTATGCAATAAATCCAAGTTCCTCAACAATGTGACAAAACTGGGAAAAACTCTAAGGCGGTTATGTGATTAACCAGATCTACAGATAAAATGTGCTACCAACAACTCAAATTATAAATGTTATTCAAAGAAGAAAAAGCATCATCGGAGATATAGGTCAAGATAAAGTCTACTCAACCTTGAAAAAGAAATTTTAGACAAAAGAGAACAAAGAGAAAAAACTGACCATTGCTTTAACTACAATCGAAAAGGCCATTTTTCTAGATCCTATTCAAAAAAGAAGAAAAATCTACAATCAAGCAGATATCTCAAGTGATAGATTTGGGATCCCATGATCTTTAATCCTTGTTTACTGAAACAGAGTCAAAATATTCAGACCTTAAATTTATCTTGCAAGATTTCTAAGTCAGACATAAAAATTTATGGGGTATCAGTTGTTCTGAAATCACAGAATGTTACCCTACAACCTCTCATCAAATTAAAGCTATTCACCTACAAGTATGGTAAACCAATTTAGGTTATTGCTTTAATAGACATTGGCACAACATTGTCTATTCTCAAACCCTTGGTGTTACTAGCATCTTAATTGAATGCTATACTTAATTAGAATTTCTTTTTATTAAAGCACAAAAATAAATTAGCAAGAAAGCTATCATGAACACATGATTTTTTCAATACCTTCACAAATGCCAATTAAGTGCCTTAAATGTTAGGTTGTCTTGAACAATTTCTTCAACTAGCTATTCCATCACCCTTTCTACATATGGAAACAAAAATAAGAACAACAGTTAATATTGAAATGTAAAAGAACCACTAGGAAATTATTGGTCAATTGAAAAAAAAAAAAGTATTATTATGTACCTCAGGATCATCCAAAAGACGCAAGGAACAAGACTTGCGATTTAAAAAGTCTAAAATAGTCTTATTGTAGATCTGCAAAGCAGAAATTTTCGTATTAAAATCACTCTCCTGATTCTGTTAGAGCAATACACAACAAGAGCAAGTATATAATCAACTCAAGTCTTAATTCGAACTATTTGATCTCAAGCCACTGTACTATGCTAAGATGTAATTACAAAGAAGTTCTAATATATATCCGATAAGATGGTGAAATTTAGCCATCCATGCATGGAAATTTCTCTAGTTTCGTAACATGATGGATGATATACTTAATGCAACTTGTAAAGTATCTTCAAATCTGACTACACTAGCCTAAAATGATGTGAAATATACTTACATTATCTATGTGTTCATAGATATCCTTAATTGCATTGTTGGATATTCCTCTCATGGTGAATGTCTTACCACTACCAGTTTGACCATATGCAAAGACTATTGCCGCAAATTTTTTCATATTGAAAAACAAAAAAAACTGCAATTTTTTCCAAAAATAATATAAAATTTCTTAAAAGGAAATCATTAGAAGACGCAGAATTATCTTTACAAGTAATAATTATGAGTAGTTACCATTAATTCCTGTTAGAGCAGATAAGGCAAACATCCTTAGCCCCTTCTTCATAAACCCTTTCAGTTGAGGAGGCAGGCTCAAAAACTTTCAGTCACATATACACAACAGCAAATCAAAACTTCAAATAACTAATAAAATTACACAAGAAACTAGAAATTGAAACCAATATTCTTTAAAAGCACACTCCAGATTCCCCTGATCCGAAGTCTATTTAGTTACATCAATCCAAATATTATTCTTTAAACCTCCTCTAGTTAATAGTCATGGACACTGACAGTAGGACTAGTTAAACACGGGTAACATACCGAAGGTGTAGAGGGTTGTGGGCTGTTCACGGTTTGGATTCTTAAGACAATCTTCTGGTCGTCTATGCAATCCCAAGCGATAAGGGCATACATGGCTTGTTCTTTCCGGTTCAATGGCCTCATCCGAGCAGTAACTAATATCTTCCCCTCGCTAATTTTTCGACCACCTGGGGTACATGAAGGGGTCCAATGAAGCGAGTAGGTGAAGGGGTCCTCTGTATCTTACATAAAGATGTGGCTGGTGTCCCAATCATGTTTACCCCTAACTATTCCCTTAAAAAAGTCCAAAATTAAAATGGTGTATGTTAGTTATAATTATAACTCAGACTGAAAACCATGACTAGCAATTTCTTCATTACCAAGGAAGCCATCCCTCATTATGGCTAAAAGATGGAAGTCGATAAGAGAATTGGCCTTTTTTCATTCAAAGTTTAGCAGTAAGCTGCTTTGTAGTATGAAAAAAAAAATGCTTGTGGAGCAAAATAATTAAAAATTTATGATTACAGGTGATAAATTGCGGCCCTGCTAGATATTTGATCATCATTATTAAATCCATTACAAAATATAATCTTACCAGTAGATTATCAATATAAACTCAAAAATGAATTTAATTAAATTTTCTTTTGTTTTCCTTTTCTATAATAACAAATTAAGCATGAGTAGACACAAATATCATAAATTATACTGTCTTGTAAACAGAGAACTAAATCAGTTCTTGCACATTCAACAAATTTCGCCTAAAGAAACTGGAAAAAATAAAAAATGAAAGTGATGAATTTTTTATAAACTAAAATCAAGAAGTATATTTTTCTCGTTCTTTTTTATCTTTTGTAATTTTTAAATAATCCAACGAAAATCACCTGAAAGAAAAAAGTAAATAAACAAAGAAAATGTGTCACTTACAAGTGTTAAAAGATTCAAAAGCAGAGGCGAGGCGCTTGAGTTCTTAAAGATCGGCCGCTATGAAATCAAGAAGTCAGTGAAAAATAAGTGTAAGAAGGCTAATTCCGTCAGCCACATGAGAAGTTGAGTGAAAGTGGTTTTTTTTGAGTGAAAATGATTGACACTACAGAGAGCGAGTTTAAAGAGTCAAATAGATGGAGAAGTAACGGATACTTTTTTATCACCGTTGTTCCGTTACATATTGAATCGAAAGGATCGATTGACAGCCACGTGTGCCAATCGAATGCCATCAGGCTTTATGGGCTTATTGGCTCAAAGAGCTGACGTAAGAAGCCCAGATGGCAATTCGGAGCTTAAATTGTCACATTCCAATTGATGGAAACGTGGCAGAAGTCAAACAGTGGTGGTTCATGAAAGCGAAGTCACCCAAAGCGAATTATTGTGTAAGAGACGAGAAAGCCACACCAACGTGTCAATCAATATCAACGTGAAATTGAAGGAAATTTTGCTGAAATCAAATCTGAAAGCATGTGGGATGTTTTCACTGTTATCTCTCTCATACAACTTACCGGCACTTCCATCAATGATTTATGCACGTGGTTCTTTTACGGGGATAGTATACAAATGAACCATAACAGAGTATCTTAAACCGCCAAGCCAACCCAACACAAGGTTAACTAACTTAACCCGGCCATAGAACCAACTATTAAAAAAAACATTATAAAAAGTTTCAAGCATTTAATTTGAAACAAATTTAAGATAAAAGTGGATAAAGCGAGAACTTGAATCTAATCTTATAATATTTTTGTTAAAAGTACAAGTCATTAAGATTTATGTCTAGGATTTAAAAAATATTTATTTTAAATTCTTATGAAAGTCTAATACTATATAAATCTTATCTTTACTTAATAGATGTTCGAACATAGATGAATTATAACGGATTTATGTTTAAATGTTTAAGTTAAGTCTCGTTAGTGATATCATTCCAGTTAATAATACTCTAACTCTTTGTACCTCGATAAGCATCTCACTAATACTTGATTATAACAAATATTTGACCAAATCATTAGCTTCATTCTTGTTTATATTTTATAAAAACAATTTCTCAATTCCCAATTCCCAATTCAGTTATTATTAATTTAATAATCATAGAGTATGTTTAAATAAAGAAAAATACCCTTACCACCTAAGATTTGAACCACCATAATTACCAGTCAATAATGATATTTATTGATAAACTTCCAATAAAAAGAAGAATTAATTAAAATCAAAGATTGAGTAATGCTTGGAGAATAAGGGAACTATTAACAGATACACTAATTACAGGGGCACAATGTCTTCATCTGGTTTTCAGCCTTACAAAATTGTCAAAACGACACCACTTCATATACTAACATAGGATATCTATTTAAAGTTTATATGTACATGAATAATCAAATTTTGAGCAATACATACAAGTTATGGGCCTACTAATTCATCCTTAACCATTCAAAAAAAGGGTACCCTAAATAACATTAATTTGTATATTAATTATTAACGGTATTATCAAGTTATTAAGAATTAGGTTATCTCTAATTCAAAAGATTTAATTATATAATTATATATTATTGTTAATATATAAATTAATACTTATTAAAATAGTTTTATTAAACAAAATAAGCTTAGCTGATAGGACAATCTATATTTGCTAACAACATGCATATGTTGATGAGTTTTTCGTCACTAATTAATATACATAACTCAAAATCTTTCACAAAATAAGCTAATGTAATGACATTGAGGATCCAATAATGAATCTTGATATTCATTACAATGTAGGATGAATCAAACATAAAAAAGATAATAACATAAGAGAATTTTTAATGTAGTTCGATTCAGTGATTGAAAAACCTACATTTAATGTGTTTATGAAATGATAATGATGATATAGATGAGAAATTTGGAGGTAGAAGCATACTTAGTTCTCTTGATATATATGTGTGTGTATTTAAGGGTTTAGAGAGATTTTAGTATGATGTGGCTATGAATGATGGGGAAAATGTGTTAATAGCAGTATATGTTATATGCTTGTATGTTATAGTATGTTTAATCAAAGATTGATGAGATTTGGGTTGAGTTTTGGGAGTGATCTTGCGTGTTTCAGCCATAGGTGTCGAAACAGAGCAGGAAGCACACTCGTGCGTTCATGTATGCACGTCCATGCATTCTAGGTTTTAGCAGGGTCACGGTCATGTATGCGAGTCATGCACGACTTGATTTTAGTAGGGTCATGACCGTACGCTTGAAGGTCACGGTCGTGCGTTAACAGAATTCAAGAATTAAGCAGAATTTTCAGAACCTAGCACGGTTAGGTTGTACGACTGACACACGGCCCATGTAGGCTTATGCATGCCTGTACGTTCAATACTACACGCCCGTGCGCCTAGTGAAAATGAGAACCTTCTTTCTTTTTTAGTAGAATTTCAGTAATAATGCAGCTAATTGAATATTTTAAGTTGAATAACACATGAAACAGCTAATGATGAATAAGAATAAGTATAAAGAAGGAAGGGATACAGAGAATTCAGTTATACCTACGAGAAACTTAATAGAATTCAGAAACATCTTAAATAACAGCTTATGATCAGAAAACAGATAGAAACAAGAAATTTAACAACAAATACAGTTTATACAAATAGTAACAAAAATAATAAAACAGTGATGAATACAGTAAATGTATATGTATGTATACATATATGGGAACAGACATCGAAACTGTACAGAAAGGAACAGAAGCAGAATTAACAATAATTATGAAAGATTTAATACAATAAACTGACAGATACAGTGATAGAATATAACAGAACTCAGAAAAATTACACGGAACTTATTAATGAGCTTAATAAGTTACAGAAACAGTATAACATTGAGTACACGCAGAATATAACTATAACATATGTATATCTGTACAGAAAGTAATCAGAAGGAAAAAACTAATACTTATCATGCATGATACATGTAATTCAGCAGAGTAGAAAAGCATATATTTTATTGACAAAAAACTCATATATATACAGTCATTGGAAGCTTATCTATGATAATCATTATCCTATAATCTTATCATTATTCTATAATCTTACTCTGCCTATATATTTTGAATTAATGTATATCTATAATGTAATGTATATCTACAACACTCCCCCTCAAGCTGGAGCATAGATGTTAATCATGCCCAGCTTGTTACAAAGATATTTAACCCGTGTCCCGTTTAATGCCTTAGTGAATATATCTCCTAGTTCCTCTCCTATCTTTACATATCCAGTAGAAATTAAATTCTCTTGAATCTTCTCACGGATAAAGTGACAATTAATCTCAATATGTTTGGTTCATTCATGACATACTAAATTTAAGGTAATATGGAGTACAGCTTGATTATCACACCAGAGTTTGGCTGGTGACGAAGGCTTCAAACCAACTTTTCCACGATACTAAATTTCCTCTAACAAACACACAATAACCTGTAGTGGACCTTTTATCACTTTTGGATCCAACCCAATCTGTATCTGTAAAGCACTTAATACGAGTGTGCTCGTGATTGCTATATAATATGCCAAGTCCAGACGCTCCTTTCAAATAACACAAGATCTGTTTCAAAGCTGTCCAATGATTGACTGCAGGAGTATCCATAAATTGGCTAACAACACTAACCGCATATACAATATTGGGATGAGTTATAGTGAGATAGTTTAACTTCCCAACTAATCGTCTGTATCTCTCTGGATCATCAAGAGGATCACCATCATCTTTCATAAGATGCACATTAGGGACCATTTGACTACTGCATGGTTTAGCTCCCATCTTTCTAGTTTCTGTAAGTAGGTCAATGACATATTTTCGCTGAGACAGAAAAATCCCCTTCTTACTCCTTGTTACTTCTATTCCCAAGAAGTATTTCAATTGGCCTAAGTCTTTTGTATGAAACTTAGTATGTAAGAATGTCTTGAGAGAAGAAATTCCCATACCATTATCTCCTATAATAACAATATCATCCACATATACAACAAGAAGGATGATACCAGCTACTGATTACTTGTAGAATACTGAATGATTGCACTTGCTCTTCGTTAACCCAAACTCTTGAATTATCTCGTTAAACTTATCAAACCAGACACGGGGACTTTGCTTCAAGCCATACAGAGATTTCTTCAATTGACAGACCTTTCCATACTCCTCCTGAGCAACAAACCCAGGTGGTTGCTCCATATAAACTTCATCTTTGAGATCATTATGAAGAAATGTATTCTTGATATTTAGCTGGTGTAAAGGCCAATTCCGAGAAGCAGCTAGTGAAATAAATAGACGAATAGAAGTAAGTTTGGCTACAGGAGAGAAAGTATCAAAATAATCCACCCCATAAGTTTGAGCAAATCCTTTAGCAACAAGTCGGGCTTTAAGGTGAGCCATAGAACCATTTGGATTAACTTTGACTACAAAGACCCATTTGCACCCCACAGCCTTCTTCCCTTTAGGCAAAGTCAACAAATCCCAAGCGTGATTTTCATCCAAAGCAATTATCTCCTCAAGCATTACAGCATACCAACCAGGATGAGATCAGGCTCTTTAACTGTCTTAAGGATGGAAATAGAGTCTAAAGAGGCAACCAAGGAACTAGACAAAGGAGATAAGTGATCATATGAAATAAAATTAGCAATAGGATATTTAGGAAGAGTGCACTAACGTTTACCTTTGTGTAGACTGATAGGTAAATCAAGAGTATTTGATAGAGGATCAGATGACGACGGATTTGGTGCAGGACATGTATCATCGATCTCCTTTATCTAGGAATAGACTTGAATGATTAGTGGTTTAGCAAAAACTAAAGGAACATCATCAGACTACTCAACAGGCAAAACCCCATTATCTGGTTGCTCAGTAGAGAAACATGGAAAAGTATCATGAACTGGTTGATGAATATAGATAAGTCATTCATCGTCCTCCCCCTGACGAGGAGGAGTTGATAACGAAGAGAAGAATGGCGTTGTTTCCAAAAAAACCACATCTGTTGACACTAAGTATTTGCTGAGATCTGGAGAATAACACCGATAACCTTTTTGAAGACGAGAATATCCTAAAAATACACATTTCAAGGCCTTTGGATCCAACTTGGTAACAGAGGGTCTTACATCACAGACGTAATAGGTGTTACCAAATATGCGGGGCTTTACGGGAAACAATGACTTGTGCGAAAAAAGGATATTATAGGGAATATCACCATCCAAGACTGTAGATGGCATACGATTAATCAGAAAACAAATCGTGGAGACAACGTCAGCCCAGAATGACTTAGGGACGTTCATCTGGAATAACAAAGCCCAAGCAGTCTTAAGTAAATGTCTGTTCTTCCGCTTGGTAACTCCATTTTGAGATGGGGTATCAATACAGAAAGATTGGTGAAGGATACCATGTTGAGTCATGTAGGCCTGAAATATGTCTGACATATATTCTTTGACATTATCACTTCTCAATGTGTGCACAGAAACATTAAATTGGGTTCAAATTTCAGCATAAAAAGCAGAGAAATGGTAAAACACTTCAGTACGATTCTTCATAAAATAAATCCAAGTCATGCGAGAAAAATCATCTATAAAAGTAATGAAATATCTTAATCCAGTTTTAGAAACAATAGGACATGGTCCCCAAACATCTGAATGAACTAATTCAAAAGTAAATGTAGCTCGTTTATTAATTCTAGGACATAATGAACTACGATGGTGTTTTACAAAGTGATATGAATCACACTCCAATAAAGAGATATCATGAAATTGGGGGCAAAGTTTCTTCAGAAAAGGTAGAGAAAGATGTCCCAATCGACAATATGCTTCAAAGGGAGAAGTGACACTAGAACACGTAATTGACCGAGACACCCATGCATCAAGTATATAGAAACCATTAGATACATATCCTTTACCAATAATATGCTTTGTCATAAGATCCTGAAACAAACAACGATCAGGAAAAAATAAGACACAACAATTAAGGGTTTTAGTAAGCTTACTGACAGAAATCAAATTAAAGGCAAGATTGGGTAGACTTAAGACAGATGACAAAGTAATAGAGGAAGTGGGTTTAACAGTTCCAGACCCCATAATGTTATAGGTTGACCCATCAGCTAAGGTTATAGGAGAATGTGTCTTATGTGACTGAAAATTAGTGAGGGTATTAGGATTACCTGTCATGTGATCTGTGACACCTGAATCAATGACCCATTTGTTTGAAGAGGAGATAAGACATGTTTTACCTGATTTTACAAGAGCGGTGACTGGATTAGAGTCTTTCAAAGATTCTTGATATTGAGAGAACTTAGCATATTCATCAGCTGAGATGGTGATAGTTTTCTCAAACGATAAACTAGGAGCAGCAGTAGCAACATTAGCAGCCTAAATTCTTTGATTGTGATTCTGTAATTTCTTACACTATCGCTTCGTATGACCAGACTCCTTGTAATAGAAGCAGACAATTTGGTTGGAATCATTATTAGTTCAACTATCTTTATGTGTTCCCTTCTTCCCAACATCATTTCCTCTTCCCTTGGCAATAAGAATAGAAGACTGCTGATTAGAGAGAGCAGTCTCCATTTGTAACCCCCTACTAAATACTTCTTGGAGAGAAGTAATATCTACACTAGAAAGAATCTGAGATTTAGCAGTCTCGAATTCAGAAGGAAGGCCAGCCAAGAAACTCATTATTGCCATATGTTCCCTTTGAGCTTGTTATACTTTAATGTCAGTGCTGAATGGCAGAAGTACATTCAGCTCCTCATATGTCTTCTTGAAGTCCATAAAATAAGCTATGAGTGATTTAGATTCTTTCTCGGCGTGATAGAAGGCCTTACATACCTCATAAACATGAGAAACATTTCCCTTACCAAAATACAAAAACTCCAAATAGTCCATTAATTCTTTAACGAATTCACAGTAATTAATTAAGCCAATTACCTCTCTGTTAATGGAATTCCTAATTTGCAAGAATAAACGTGCATTATCCCTTAGCCAGACTTGTCTAGTTTCATCAATAGGTGCGTCTTGTGTTAAGTGATCATCGTTATCAACACTCCGTAGATAAATTCTAATAGTTTTGCTCCATTCCAAATAATTACTGCCATTCAATTTGTGTTCAGTGATCTTAGACATGGCAGGAACGATTTCACTCACAAAAGGTTTACTATCACTCAATTTTAAACTAATTAATATTCCACAATCAAGAATGAAGGCAAATACTACTCCAAAAAAACTAATAAAATTCCAACACCCAATAAAATACATAAGAACAAAACCTGGTGGAGAAAATGAACTTCAACCAAGCCCGGATACCTAGAATACCAGCACAGACAAGCTGAAAATGGAAAAACGATGTTAAAGAAGCAAATCGGGTCACCAGCTATCATCGCTGGCATGTTTGAAACTATTTTGCCAGAAAATTGGCATGTGCACCTCACGCATCGTCCACCCAGTCACCGAAGATGCCCAGTCTGATAGAAAAACTACTGTCGCCTCCTTCTGAGATGGCTGTGAGACAAACCGATACCTACAACCGTGACCTACCAAGCTCTGAACCTTTTTCCAAGGAGAAAGAACTGATGGAACTAAGAAATATAACCTGAACTTGGCTCTGATACTATGTAATTCAGCAGAGCAGAAAAGCATATATTTTATTGACAAAAAACTCATATATATATATATAGTCATTGGAAGCTTATCTATGATAATCATTATCTATAATCTTACTCTATCTATATATTTTGAATTAATGTATATCTATAATATAATGTATATCTAAAACAATATGCATGACATGGCATGTCATACAATATTTTCAAAAATGGATCCAAGGATCTAAATACATGTTTTTAGTAGAAAAATATTGATTTCAAGGATAAATACGAGAGGGTACTTATGAGTTTCAGCACATCTTTACGGGAGCCAGTATTAGGAGCTATATGCTCATACTAGCCACTATATATTGGTATATATTGGTGTGCTCAGTTAGCAGCTTAGGGTTTGATGTTCCGAAGATCAGATATTAGCATATAGCGTGAGACACTCAGTTTTAGTATCAGATTTAGTGGCATCACGTGTGTAGATAGTTTTTAGCACGTGTTTGCATAGGAAACTCGTATCACATGGTCAGGGTGTCGAATCTCGGTATTCATCAGTTTACACAGTATAGTTTTTAGATATGATTTTCAAATATAGTTTTCAGTATTTTAGTAGTTGTTATATCAGTTTTTCAGTTATTTTAGGATCTTCAAATCCACCATCAGTATTTTAGTAAACAATTTTCAGACATATGATTTATGTAAACAAGCCAAGGCCTAGATATGATTTCAACATATTTCATGACATGTCATCTCTATATCATATACACAGTAAAACATGATTCAGTTTATGATTAATCAGTGAGAAACAGTAAAATAGTAAACATTCAGAATACATGAGAATTATGTGACAATACATGACAGAATAATAAGTAAAACAGAGAATTTATCAAATAATCTAATAACCAGTAGTACAGATAGAATATGAAATACTAGAAAGAAAAGTCGATATAGAATATTACATATATGTAACAGAATGAACAAGTTTACAAAACAAACTTATAGCAGAGTAGTAAAAGAGAAAAGATAATAAATATCAGAAAGAGAGCTTAGTGAGTCAAGTTAGATCGCTCAGATTTCTCTTTATTCTGGGTTGTTTACGTATACTCATATACATATTTACGACACAGCATGAGGTAGTATCCGAACAGTAAGTTAACTAAAGAAGAATATTCTACTAGATCAAAATGAACTCAATTAAGGTTATCAGATAAACAGTCAGACTAGCTATAAGCAAAGTAGAGTCTATTAAGCCAATAATCAGATTAACAATGAATAGAAATAAAGCAAGAAAGCATTAAAGAAAGAAGACAGAGAATAAAATAAGAAAAGAAGCTATTAGGCTATCAGAGAGCATAGTTAAGTTCATCAGCTTAGTAGTTAACTAGATATGTATAAGCTTCGTGCCTACCCAAAGGTAGAGGTAGGAGATGCTTCATCCCCCTCAGTTTCCTTTCTTCTAGGTTGGTGTTTTGGGGAGCTGAGCTTAAAGCACGAGATGGCTCATGAGTGGGATACAGCTCGAACGGGTTCTTACCCAAGGTTTTCAATTTCATATATATATGTATGTATGTATTCAGTTTTCCATAGATAGTATGTTGGCTCGTATGCTTATGTTGCTCATGCATATGAGATGTATAGTATCATTTGTATTTTCAGATACTAGTATTAATAATAAAATACAAGTTTTATTTAAGATACTTACAGTGGGTTTCAACTTTCCACCACATTTATTTTATAAACTTCCGCATTGCATATGTTTTTAGTATAGTTTTGTGTAAGGTTTCCTTTTCGATGTAACCGATAATGATTTTCAGGCAGTAAGAAAATAAAATAATATAATATAGTTTTCTATATAATGAATAAATACTAGCAGTACAGTAACATCTAGCAGAAGGTCTTACAACAGTCTCGTTAGTCATCTAAGATACACTATGGACACAAAATTGTGATGACCTATTATAACCTCGTAAACTTAAAGGTGATTAGATAAGTTGAACTTAAACAATACTTAACTTAATTATGTCGATTGGACTAGGTTAAGTCAGGGATTTGACACCCTAGTCATGTAAGCTATCATAGTCCCTTCTCCCTACATCGTTGGACTACTTTTATCATAGTTATGCATTACTATGGGTGGTATAGGAAGAAAATCTCACAAGTGCCCCTCGAAACAAGCTTTCTAAATATATTCACTCTTAAGTGAATTTAGGCTCAGTTGCTTAAAAGGTATTTTACATATCTACCCTTGAGTGGACTTTGACTCAAATGCACAATGAGTATGCTTTCAAAGATCAAACAATCAAATTGAAGATTAAGTCTAAGGCAATTCAAAATCAATAAGACTTTAACGTGGACAAAGAAAATGAGCATACAAGTTACTTTCTTTTTTATAATTATTTAATTTTAACTATGTGTTGTAATTATCTAAGGTGACATATTTAATTAGTCTTTTAATTTTCCACTTTATTTTCATTTATATATTGTAATGTACTTTTGACTAGACTAAGGTTAGTTTATTGAACCAAGATTGTATCTTACCTATAAAAGACAACTTAAACTCATTGTAAAGGGTCTTTTTATTGAATTAAAATATTGAATGCTTTGTGTGTAGCATCCCAGGATTAAAAATTCCTTTTAGGATAGAATTTGGGGGTTAGATGTGAGAAATAGAAGTAGATTAGGAGTTAGGAGAGTTTAGGGGTGATATAGTAAGTTTCCAGAGCCTGTGTGGCTTGTGCATAATTCTCCTTAGGAGATTTCTATCATGCGTAGCATGGAAAATGAAGAGTTTTCATTTTCCCTTGTGCACTCCCTTGCACTTTTACCCTGCACGCTCGTGTAGGTGTGTTAGAGAAGAGAGATAATGAGTTTAAGTGCTTCTTACCCAGCTTTCGCCCATTTTTAGCTAAAGTTTCTCTTTTGTTTTCAGCTACTCCCAGCCCTAGAACTGATTTTCAACAGCCAGCAGCTCCCAATCCAGTTAGAGAGGAAAGAAATTAGTTTGATTGAGTTTTCAGTAGCCATGGCAAGTGGTAAGTGCTTCCTTACTTTTTCCTTGCATTTCCCAGCTAGTGTTTGATGCTTGTGAATATATGAATATGTTTCTAGCATGCTTATGAGTTATATGATGTGTTTATGCATTGATATGTTGATAAGAAATTGCTTGAGATGATGATTTCCACCTATGAACCATGTTTGTTTATGCTTGTGTGTGATTATATGAGAGAATGAGTTGTTTCAATGGTGGATTGAGATGTGATTGGTGATATATGAAATTGAAGCTTGTTGTGTGCATATTGAAGTGTTAGAAATGCATGCTTTCAGGTAATTTCAGTTTGATTGAGATTTGGTATGGATTTCTGTAATTCCAGGCATGTGTCGTCGGTGTAGAGCAAGACACACGCCCATGTGCCCACAGGTGCACGCTCATGTGTCTTTGCTTTTATACGGATACATCTGTGTGCACGAAGTGTGCACGGTTTGAATTACAGAGAACACGCCCATGTGTCCTGAGGGACACGACCATGTGTGTGTTCTTTCAGTGAAATACGTAGATTTTTCAGAAGTGAGCACGACCAACTGCATGGCTAACGCATGACCCTGTGCGTTCCTGCACATGCCCGTGTGCCCTTACCATGCACGCTCGTGTGTGTTCCTTACACGCGCGTGTACCTTGCCCACACGCCCGTGCGCTAGCTAGATTTTCTAGAAATTGATAAGAAATGAATGATTGAGCATGAGAAACCATTTCAAAGGCTAGAAAGTAGTATAAAATGATAAAATGAAGTAAAATAATGCTGCATGAGCATTATATAGCATGACATGTCAAGGCATTAACATGAAAAGGGATTAAGGGATTCGAATTCATTAGTCATTCAGCATTCAGAATTCAATATCCAGGTTAGAGTTTTGGGTGAACTCGAGGGGGCATTTGTGGGATTTTAACCTTCTAACTGTGATCGGATCGTCTAGTTTCAGCTTATTAGTCTAGGGATTAATATAGATATTCAACTTTCTAGCTTATCGCTAGACTGTTCAGCCCACATGGCCAAGATGTCAAATCCCTGTGTTTACTAGTCTAATCAGTACAACAGGTATCTTTAGATACGTATAGCTTCAGATACATGCATATTCAGTTTATATTCAGCATAACATGATATACATTTCATGACATGAATTAATAATTCAATCAAGAGAACAGAATAAGCGTTATTTCGATTATTGAGCAAGCTAATGTATGATTAATTAGGCCAAGGCCATGTATGATTCCTTTTGTATTCTTGCTTGGGTTGAAGGAAGTAAAGATCACTTACTGGGTGATCTTTATCACTTATTTCTTTCCTTCTTTCTTTCTTTTCAGGTTCGCTTGGTGCTGATGAGGAGCAGGTGGACTGTGACTGATGGGAGATGGCTCCATATCAGTGTTTAGTTTGGCCTAATGGGAATTTAATTGTAAATTTTGTATTTACTCATTGTATGTATGTATAGAAACAGTTTATATATGAAAGTGTATTCTAGGCTCATTGTATATTTCAGTTTTCAGCTTTCGCTTATACATTGTACAGTAGCAGCAGTTTCTTTTTGTAGGATTCTTGTTATGTATATCGAGATTTTCAGTATACTAATAAAAGATAAGGAATTATTCAACAATAGCAGTATGCGTGGCGATAGGTCTTACATTATGCTTTGTTAATTCCATAATACTTAGTTGGCGCATGTGAATATTTATCTTCTTGTATCTATCACTTTATCAAGTGAAGGCTGATGGTAAAGAATGAAAGTGGTGGAAATAAGGTCCAAGTAGGTAAACATCTTCCTTTAAGCTTGGATTCAAGTTCTTCGTTATCTTTGATTCACTTTCAAGTTGGTGGAGTTCTTTCTTTAGACTTGAGGTTTTTTAACTTGCAATTATTAGCAAGTAAGTAAAGTAAATTCAAGTTGGTGGTTAGACCCTTAAGTTTGAATTTTTTTCTTACAAATTGTTTCATGTTTGTGTTGAACTTTGATATCCAATCTCTTACATTTCTATGATGATTTTGTGTTGATTACTATAGGAAATTATTAGAGTATTGAAGTGGAATTAATGAAGATGGAGAATGCTAGCCTATAATTGAATTTTAACATGAAAACTCACATGATTTTGCATGGTTTGATACTTGTTTGTGGTTGGATATTAAGTGTGAAAGTGTGAGTGAATCAATATCAAATTTGGAAGCCTTACAAGCCCTTTGTCTTTGATCATATACTGAATAACATGTAAAAAACAATTAAATGAATCATTGAGTAGAGATCGACCTTTGGATTAAGCAGTGTGTGTGTTTAACACTTTTTCACGTTATTCCTAACACCTTCCCATATCATAGCTAATACCTTCTCATGTCATACCTAACTCTTCAAACTTATGCATAGCGTAGACGAGGATGGTTTGCATTCTTCACAAAGGATCCAAAAAGTTGTTCATTCTTGTCAAACTTTTCCCAAGTGAAATTTAGATGATGACTTCTTAATCATTATTTGATTGAACAAAAACCCATTACATGCTCCTTATAGTCATTGTTAAGGTGATCAAACAAGAGTAACAAATTCTACTTGACATGATATGACCAAAACCTATCATAATTATGATTATCCTTTGTACAAGATCTTACCACAAATCTTGTGCCTTTATTGTTTGTAAAAGTTTTTGCATAAACAAAAGATATATTGGTTGATTCAATAAATAAATAAAAAAAAAAGATATATTGGTTGATACATTTCATATTAAAAAGGGAAAAATAAAGTAATTAACCAAATTAGAATATTACTAAAGTAAATTAACCAATTTAGTTTTAAGATTTAGCCAATTTAACACCATAAAATTTTTGGGTCAAATTACCCATATATATATATATAACTATTGAAATTCAAATCCAAAATTATGTAAACCACTTGAACAGCACAAATCAGGTCAAACTATACAAAGAGACCTGATCTGATTCGATGCCAAAATTTTCTTCGATGATTATTGAGAATGGACCATAAGATAACCAAATTGATCCTTATCAAATTCTTTACATTTTGATATGTTTTTTGATAGATTGTGACCAATATTTTTGTCGAAAAATGAAAAAAAAAAAAAGTCGGATAGTTTTTGGCCACGAAATCTAGATTTTGTGGCCAGAAATTGGCTGTTTTGTAGGGTTTTTTTAATAGATGCGTGTTAGATGATGTTTAGGATGTGTTTGTGTCGAGGAGTAGCGAAAAAAACATGTTATGGTGTCAAAAATTTGGTTTGTGTGAGACGTCTTTTTGGTTGCCTTTTTTAAGCATTAAAAAAACATGTTTTGGTGTCAAAAATGCTAGAAATACATATTAGGTAGGATTGTTAACATTTTGGTATCCATCAAAGAATCGGTTCGTGTGATTTGTGTGATATATGAACCAGTTATGTTGAGAGGATTTTGCAATATTTTAAAATTATAGGGATTCGAGTAATGCACGAACTGTGAAGAGTTTTCAATTTTTCAAAAGAGGTCGTGTGTTGCACGAACTCGGGGGAGTTTATAACATTTTAAAGTTATAAGGGGTCTTGTATTGCACGAACTTACGAGAGTTTACAACTTTTCAAAAGTTTACGGATATTAAGTTTGCTAGGTTTAAGATTAGGTTTTAGATTCTTGTTAGTATTAAGTTCATTTTTAGGTTTAGTATTAATATTTTCATATTAAATTTTAGGATTAAAATTATCAATTTAAAATTTGACTTTATATTTTATTATTTAGTTATTAAGGTTTATAATTTTAAGTTCAAAATTTATATTATATGATTAGCACATTTATGGTTATACAATTTAGGATTTATGGTATGATTTAGAATTTATAGTAAAAGAGGTATTTATATAAAAAATGTAAACAGTTAAAATGTAATTATGACAGTTACAGATAAAATTGATATAAATGATATAATAATAGACAAATTTGATAAATATAATTAATTATACTTAATCCTAAAACGACAATTAATTTGTTTTAATATTATTTTATTTTACCTATTAAAAATCATTGCCATATTTTATGATTTAGGTGCGATCGTCCAGCGCCGAGAGTCGTTCAAAAAGTTGTTACAAAATAATATAATTAATTAATATCCATTTATTTTAAGGGGAGTTGTATCACCATGCGCGGCTTTGATAGTTACGTTATACATGTTTAGAGTAGTCAATAGGCTAAATGACTTAATCCCACCCAACATTTCCTTAAATGGCGAGATCTTATTTCTTAATTTTTAAAAAGTTAGACACTCACTTTGTCAAAATTAATAGTTAAATTTAAAAGATAATTATGAACTATTAATAATAATAGTAATATTTTTTTCTTTATTTTATATTAATATTAAAAATTAAGTTGAACGACATATTGTTACCTAAGGTTTTGCTTAATGACAATTACCGCCTGCAAAGGTTTTAAAAGTCAAATACTCATCATTGACTAAAATCAAGGATATTTTTATCTTTTTGAATTAAAATTAAAAATAAAATTATTAAAATTATTAAAATATAAATTTAAAATAAATAATATTAAAATAATAATAAAAATTAAATAAATATAATAAATAATTAAAAAAGCAGGTGATATTTTCTGTTTCCATTTTCTGTTTAATAAAAATTAAAATTTAAAATTTAGTAGGTGCAGGTAAGTATTTTCTTACCTATTTTATGTTTCTATAACATGTACCTTATTAGATAAGTTTAGTTAGAAATAGCAACTTGTTTTAAGTTTAATAAGTTTGATCTTAAGATAGATGATAATGATGATATAGATGAGATTTTGTAGATAGAAGCATGCTTAGTGTAGTTTTGTATGTATTTGCATGTTTTAAGATTTTATAAACATACTAACTGCTTTTAGATATTATAAGACGATAAAGGTCTATGATAGTTGTTAGTATAGTAGTGCCTTCGAGCACACAATCCTGTGACTTAGGGTCACAATCATGTGTGCTTTTCTAATTTTGTATGATTGTGTCTATAAGGGTTACAACCATGTGTGAGTTAAGTTTGCTTGCCCGTGTATGTAAAGCCATGATTGTGTGTATGACACACATAACTATGTGTCTTAAAAGTGCACGATCATGTAGTAAAACCAAAACTTAGTGAGAAAATTTCAGAAGCTAGCACGACCTTACACATCACCATGTGCACACCCATGCAATTAATGAACATAGTAGAAAATAGCTGAATAAACAAAAAATAGCAGAGTAAACCACAACATAAGCAAATTAACAATAACAACAAAAAAAAAAAAAACTATATTTTTCCAAAATTAATAGACCTAACTAACATAAGTAAGAGAAACTCAATAGTAGCTTCAAAACAACATAGATAATCAATAGATTACGATAAAAATATAAAAATGGAAATAGAAATAGAAATAGAAATAAAGACAGTTAAGAAGTTACAAAACAGAAAACTAGCAGATATACAAGAGAACACATAACAACTTATGTAGAACTTATTAATAGGCTTAATAAGTTACATAAACGAGAACTTTAATAAGAAATATATAAAACAGAATTATAACAACTGTACAGTTATACAGAATGTAATCAACAAAGAACTAATAATATATAATGTATGATAAACATTATATGACATAACATGTTAAACTAATGTTTTCAGAAAATGATTAAGTGATCCAAAGCATGAGTTTTTAACATAAAGCTTGATATTTGGGTTAAATATTAAAAGTGAATACGATGGGGGTATTTGTGAGATTTTAGTTTACTGACTACAATTAGTGTGATTGGATTTTCAGCTTACTAGTCTAAAGACTGGTATGGTAAAATATTTTCAACTTACTAGTATATCGCTAGTCTGGTTCAACTTATATGGTCAATGTATCAAATTTCTATATTCATTAGTTGATTAACATAGTAGGTACTTTCAGATATAGAGAGATTTTCATATTTATTATTTCAATATTTTAGGATCTTTAGATCCTAACAACATTTTTAGTAAATATTTTCAACAAATAGGCCTAAGGGAAAATATATGTTTTCAGCATACTTTATACCATGATACATATGGTATGACATGTATCAAAACATTGACAATAGGGGAAAAAAAAATCAAGCCATGAATAACAAATAGTAAATCATCAAGAATAACGACATGATATAAATCATAATAAAAAAAGTAAAAGAGTTTAGCTAAGACATGTAAAGAATTCAAGAGTACTCTATATCCTAGATATTAATTAGAAAAAAAAAAGAATAATAAATATCAGAAAGAGAGTTGAATGCATTAACTTGCATTAGTCTAGACTCCTTTTTCTATTGTGTTGTATATGTATACCCATATATGTACTTAAGACATAATATGAAACACAATTTGAGCAGTAAGATAACTTAGAAAAGAGTAATACCTTATAAGACTAGTTAAGATCTAAATTAAGTTCTTTAGATAAGCAGTCATACTAGTAATAGACTAACCAAAGTCTATCAAAATGTGTTTAAGCTAAGGAATTTAGACAAAGAAGCTTAAAGCCTTGTGACTAGTCACAAGAATAAATCAATCATACTAGTAATAAGTTACTTGTTACTCATCCTTTTCATTTTTCTTTCTTGCAGGTCAGTGTTTCGAGGGAGCTAAGTTGAAGCATGTGATGGTTAGGGAGTGGGATACAACTCAAGTGGGTCCTCACTAGGTTTTCAGTTTTGTATATATGTATAAGTATATATTTAGTTTTTAGTAAATAGTATATTCACTCGCATGCTTTGTATTGTTTATGCATATGATGTATAGTATCATGTATGTTTTAAATATTATTAAATAGTATTTATTATAGTTTTCTTTTGAAATACTATACATCGTGTTTTGGCATCCCATCACAATTTTATTTAAAGCTTTTATATGCATGTTTTTAGTTAAGAAAGTTAAGGTAATGATTCCTATTATATGTTACAGTTGACGACATATAATAAAAAAAAAATTTATAAAAAACAATAATATCTAACAACGAGTCGTTGCATGACTTAATATAAACTAGTTAGGTCACCCCTCCAAAACCCAGAGTGATACAAATAAAAAATTATGCAATAACTTATCATTAAAGTTATCATTCAATTTGGGTTTTAAAGGAAAGAAGACTTGCCATTAAGCTTTTAAGGATATTGAAGATGCTTCAATCAAATTTGTCTAAAACTCTATATTTATTCTTTTAATATTTTATATTCAATACATAATTCTAAGTTGATGTGAATCCTATATTCATTGTTATATATTAATTTCACAATAATTTGATTGAGTGTGCTTCAAAATCTAGAAGTATGATTGGGATCTATGTCCACAGTATTATTTCTCAAGGCCAGGCTGGTCAAATCGAAGAGGCGGGTGGTGTTTCACTAAGAATGGAAAAGGAGAAGAAAGAAAGAAGGTAAGGTAATTGTTTTGGGGGTAAAGTAATGGTTTTATCATTTTAGAGGCAGAATACCGGGTCTCCAAAACCACAGTGGTAGCCACTAGATTTTTATAGCCACCAAAATTATAATAATTAATATCATTACATAACCTTCTTTGCTTAAGAGTAAATTAAACTTTTTGTCGGTGTTGCCACGTCAGACATAAATCTCTTACCAAATTTTATCCAATCCGATTCCACGCTTCGCTGTCTAGTACTTTTACTCGTGGGTGCCCACATTAAAATCTCCACCTAAATTTTGTTTTCAGAGGCCCGTCTCTCCCGGCCTTCTTAATTGTCCAATCATATGTCTTCTTTTGTTCGTATTTCCCTCCCTACTCGTTTTGAAATTACTCAAAAGCCCCATACGCAAAAACGTGAATGGCCTGGAAAATAACAAGAACGCCCCGCCAAAAACTCGTCAACTCCAAAGCATGTGCGTGTTCGTGGATATCATTTGGAAAACAAGGGAAAATTGTCAAATCCAAGGGAAACCTGAGAAAATTAATTTTAATTGATTAAACACCAAATTGGGGGAAAAAAAAAAAAAAGGGAATTCTAAATTTAATTTAGGACTGATAGTAAAATAATGTGGAAAAGCGGTTTGTGAAAGGAACAATGAAACCGGGGGCAGTAACAATGGAGTTTTCACGGAAACAGAGGCATGATTCTTACATGCACAGCACCCACTCTTTTTGTATAAAAGCCTCCCCAATCTCTCCTTCTTCTCCATCCCATTCGTGACTCCTTTCTTTGCTCTGCATTCTTGCGTTATTTTTGTTCCAGATCTGCGTTCATTGCGTTCATTTCATTCATTCATTCTTTGTTTTGTTGCATTTTAAGGTAAAGCATTTGCCTTGCTGATTTTGATTGCTTCATTTCATATAATATTGTGCGCGTGAGTGATGATGGTGTATGATGGTCATGATCAGGCGATCAGCAGTCACCAGCATCCAACAGTCGTCCCCACATGATTCATCCGATAGTCACTGTCTGTGTTAACCCTACACGCTCACCTAAACCAATCCCTTTGCGAATTTCGTCTCTCTCTCTCTCTCTCTCTTGGTCTTTGATTGTTTGTTAAGTTTCTTCAACTACAAGAACTGTGAAAAATGAAAAATTATCTAACTCCATTGTTCGCTTTCCTTGACAAAATTGTATTTTCTTCTTGAAACAACTGAAATTACTTAAGTACCCTCGGACCAGTTCAATATATCATCTCTTTGCCCTTTGCCGGTTCTCATTGTCTATAAATTTTAACGCCTTTCTCCTGCTTGAGCATTCGTTCTTCTTACTTCTTTGCGTCTCGCCGTTTGTTTATTTTGTTTAGGTGCTTTATTTCTCTTATTTTTCTTTGTTTTAGTAGTTCAGTTTCAGTTTATTTTGTTTCTGAATATTGTGTCTTTGGTATTCTTCATAAAGCTCTGTGGGTTTTTCTACTCTGCTTTCTTACACTAACACGGTTCTGGATCTTAGTATAGTTGCTTGGGATCTTGATGTGGATTTTTTAAAATTTCTTGAAATAAAAAAAATCAGCTTCAAGCGCTTTTGCTAGTTAAAATTTGTTTTTCCTTGGTAATATGGTAAGCATGCACCAAATGCAATGGACGGAGATCTTAATATCTGTTCAAGTAAAATAAGACAGTAATCTGAGTTGAACTGTAAAGATTAAACTTCAATTAATACGTTATTATGGTTGGCTGGTGAGAGTCAGGTGGTAGGTTTTGAATTTCTTAACTTTCGTTCTAGAATGGTATAATCTGAGGTTGGTTTTGACTTGAACGATGTTTATCCATAATCCCTCTTCCTATTTTAACTCTTAACTTTGTTTTGATAATTTTGAGTGCGTTACTTGCACTTTGATCCTCTTTTAAAGTAGTCTGAGATTTTTGTTACTGTGGCTTGTTCAGAAACAATGGCCGAACGTGCTTTGACTCGCGTTCACAGCCTCCGTGAACGTTTGGATGAAACTCTTTCTGCTCACAGAAATGAAATCTTGGCCCTTCTGTCGAGGTAATTTGCAGTGATCCTTGTATGTTGAACTAGTTTGAAAATTATGAAAAAATGGGCGAGTGGGAATACATTATTAGTTGAATAAATAATTGATAAGTTGGTGATTTGTGTTGCAGGCTTGAGAGTAAGGGGAAGGGGATCCTGCAACACCATCAACTTATTCTTGAGTTTGAAGCAATCCCTGCTGAGAACAGAAAGAAACTAAGTGATGGGGCATTTGCTGAAGTTCTTAGATCCACTCAGGTACATCATCGTTTCCTTTTGCTACTAGTTTGCTCTCTTTTACTGGGTTTTTATATTCTTGTTTTTACTGATTTCAGGAAGCTATAGTTTTACCTCCATGGGTTGCACTTGCTGTCCGTCCAAGGCCTGGTGTTTGGGAGTACATTCGTGTGAATGTCCATGCTCTCGTTGTTGAGGAGCTCCAAGTGGCCGAATATCTCCACTTCAAGGAGGAACTTGTTGATGGAAGGTAATAGACTTTGGTTTTGATCTAGAGAATTTTACCCCGTCTCTTTTATTTACTGAGTTTTGTAGCTTGACATGAAGGTTTGTTTGTGTATTGCAGCACCAATGGAAACTTTGTGCTTGAGTTGGACTTCGAGCCATTCACTGCTTCATTTCCTCGCCCAACTCTTTCAAAGTCAATCGGGAACGGAGTAGAGTTCCTTAACCGCCATCTGTCTGCAAAACTCTTTCATGACAAGGAGAGTATGCATCCACTACTTGAATTTCTCCGAGTCCACTGCCACAAGGGCAAGGTATGTCTGTTGGTCTTTAGATTTACTGGATTGCAGGATGTGAAGACGTTCTTAAGCCAATGATTGGTGTTCTAATTTCTAAATTTTTTGTGCAGAATATGATGCTGAATGACAGGATTCAAAACCTGAATTCTCTTCAGTATGTTCTGAGGAAGGCCGAGGAGTATCTTTCCACGCTGGCACCTGAAACACCGTACTCTGAGTTTTTAATCAAATTCCAAGAGATTGGTCTAGAGAGAGGGTGGGGTGACACAGCAGAACGTGTTCTTGAGATGATTCAACTTCTTTTGGATCTTCTTGAGGCACCTGATCCGTGCACTCTTGAGACTTTCCTTAGCAGAATACCCATGGTCTTCAATGTTGTCATTCTCACTCCCCACGGATATTTTGCTCAAGACAATGTTTTGGGTTACCCTGATACTGGTGGCCAGGTATTGAAGTTAGCCAGCTTAATCTGTTGTAGGTTTGGTTGGTGTTATGTTTTGTTAACCAATTTTAAGTTTCTTCCAGGTTGTTTACATCTTGGATCAGGTGCGTGCCCTAGAGGATGAGATGCTTCTTCGTATTAAGCAGCAAGGACTAGACATCACTCCTCGCATCCTCATTGTAAGTTTTCTCAAGTTTAATGGGTTGTTCGAGTCCCCTGTTGTGGGTTAGTTAGTTCAACTAGTTAGATCTCTGGTGTTGTACTAGAGATCTTGGGAATCACCATTCACATGAAGGTGGAGAAGGTTGAGAAAGGATTTGGGTTGATTTCAGTTTTGAAAAAATATAAACAAATAAATATTAGTTTCTTTTAAGTTTATGCATTGCTGTTTTATGAGCCTAATATATATTTTGTGTTAAATCTTTTTGTTTTACAAAGATTACCAGACTCCTCCCAGATGCAGTTGGGACTACTTGTGGTCAGCGACTTGAGAAAGTGTATGGAACTAAGTATTCAGATATACTCCGTGTTCCCTTTAGAACGGAGAAGGGAATTGTTCGTAAATGGATCTCACGTTTTGAAGTTTGGCCCTATCTAGAGACTTACACGGAGGTTTAGTATTTCAATATTTGTAGAAAGTTTACTGATTTTGATTTCCTTATTTTAGTTAAATAATGAGCCGTATACTTTTGATATTGCCAGGATGTTGCAGTTGAAATTGGTAAAGAGTTGCAGGGCAAGCCTGATCTGATTGTTGGAAACTATAGTGATGGCAACATTGTTGCTTCTTTGTTAGCACATAAATTAGGTGTTACACAGGTTTGTTACCAAGTCCTGTAACTGATTTCTCATGTTGTTACTGCTACATTTAGGTGCTTAATCTTTTTTGCATTCTGAAATATTGATGGTTTTCTCATGTTTATGCTGAACTTTTCAGTGCACCATTGCTCATGCTCTGGAGAAAACAAAATACCCTGACTCGGACATCTATTGGAAAAAATTGGATGACAAATACCACTTCTCTTGCCAATTTACAGCTGATCTTATTGCCATGAATCATACAGACTTCATCATCACCAGTACCTTCCAGGAAATTGCTGGAAGGTCAGATCTCGTTAATACATTTACCATATTATTATTATTATATTTTTTTTGGTAGTGCTATTATCTTCAGGTCTTAACATTATCACCTTTCTTTATTTTATGATTTCAGCAAGGATACCGTCGGTCAATATGAGAGTCACACAGCTTTCACTCTTCCTGGACTCTACCGAGTTGTTCATGGTATTGATGTGTTTGATCCCAAGTTCAACATTGTATCTCCTGGTGCTGATATGAGCATATACTTCCCATACACTGAGGAGAAACGAAGGTTGAAATCTTTCCATCCTGAGATTGAGGAGCTCCTTTACAGCCCTGTAGAGAATGAGGAACACCTGTGAGCTTGCCTCCCTTGCCATATTTTATATTTAATGTTCAACTAAATTGATAACAAATATAAACTGTTAGAATTGATCATCATTAATGAATTTTTTTCCATACAGATGTGTGCTGAACGACCGCAGCAAGCCTATTCTATTTACAATGGCAAGACTGGACCGAGTAAAGAATTTAACTGGGCTTGTGGAATGGTATGGGAAGAGCACAAAGTTACGTGAGTTGGTCAACTTGGTCGTTGTTGGTGGTGATAGAAGGAAGGAATCCAAAGACTTGGAAGAGCAGGCTGAAATGAAAAAGATGTATAGCCTAATTGAAACATACAAGCTGAATGGGCAGTTCAGATGGATATCATCTCAGATGAACAGGATCAGGAATGGTGAATTATACCGTTACATTTGTGATACAAAGGGAGCTTTCGTGCAGCCTGCATTGTATGAGGCCTTTGGCTTGACCGTTGTTGAGGCGATGACTTGTGGATTGCCAACATTTGCCACTTGCAAAGGTGGTCCAGCTGAGATTATCGTGAATGGAGTATCTGGTTTCCACATTGATCCTTACCATGGTGAGCAGGCTGCTGAAACCCTTGTTGACTTCTTTGAGAAGTGCAAGGTGGATCCTTCTTACTGGGACAAGATATCACAGGGTGGCCTAAAACGTATCGAAGAGAAGTTAGTGCAATGCCTTTCTGTCTTTATAAGCTTTTGATGAGTTTTTTTTGAGATTCTTTCTTCCTTTTGCTCGTGTAGGTACACATGGAAGATCTACTCTCAGAGGCTCCTGACCTTGACTGGAGTTTATGGCTTCTGGAAACATGTGTCCAACCTTGACCGACTTGAGAGCAGACGCTACCTTGAAATGTTTTATGCCCTCAAGTATCGTAAGCTGGTAAGATTCTTGTATGGTAGAAAAAGTTGGTATATGAATGCCATTTCTCTACAGCCTTTTTCTGATGATATCCATTTTCATCCGTATGATATTCTCAGGCTGAATCCGTTCCTCTGGCTGTTGAATAAATGAAAGCTGGGGCAGTTGTCATGGTGGTTGGTCCAATGGGAGGTTTCTGAGTTTCCAAGAATAATGGCCGTTTCGGGACTGCAATTGGACAAAGGAGGAACATTTTTTTCAATATTTTTTTCTTTTGCATTTCTTAGCATTGTTTGGATGTGGCCCATCATCAATTCCAGTAAAGTTTGTGACTTTTTGTTTTCCCATCTTATTTTCAGCCTTCATTTCCTTCTTGATCTGAGCCGCAAATATTTCTATCAATCCTAGTTCTTATCTGCCAAAACGGAATATCAATATCGTGAAAAATAATAAACATTAAGAAATAAATATTTTATTTATTCTTAACAAATGACGGGGTCCCTCCAAAAGAAGGCCGCTAGTTGCAGGGAAAAAGGATATTAAAAGAAAAAGCTTTAGATTGGATATCAATTTGATCTGATATTGATGTCAGAATATAGCAATATATTTCCTTTTCATGATTTGATTTGTTCAGCCTTTTGGCTGCATGGTTGTGTCCTTTCAATCCAACCTTTCGCTCTTTTATTATTGCTGTTGGTTCCTTCTCTCCAATTCTATCACTAACGCTGGCACAGATGATTTAATGATGGCCCATTTACAGGCTGTGTAAAGACGTCAGCCAACATTTACTTCATAAAAGTTTGTGGGGGTTGAATCAGAATAATACAATCCTGAAAAGTTTTCGGGAGTTCTTGGTTTGTCAGAAGGCTAAACAACCTTTTCCTACCCAAGGTTTCCTTAAACGTTTTCCCTTGCAAAAACTTTTAAAAAGGTAAAATCCTCCTATTAACTAATTTCCACATAATTTTGTTAATATTTTTTGTAAAATGACTAAAATGTTTTTTACTAAAAATATAAATAACATTAATATTAAAATAAAATTTAATATAAAATAATATTAATAAATAATAAAAAGTTAAAAAAATTAATAAAAATAAAAATAAAATAAAATTTAAAATTTATTAATATAATCAGATAATTTGAAATGATCACGTGATTCAATTGAAAGTCAGATTTGATCATTTTAATAACTAAAGAGGTTAGATCTAGTCTCAAAAGATATGACGAAGGTAACTATATCTAACTACTTTTTTATTAATGAAGGTTAGAAACGATTAATTTTAAGTATGTCAACCGTTTCTAATCATCTTTAACAGTCAAATTTGATTGCTTCAGCTATCAAGATGATTAAATATCTCCACTAAATTGTTTTTTTAAATTTAATTAATTTTTTAGTTTTTAAAATTTTTTATTATTATTTTAATACATATTAAATATTATTTTATATTTTAATTATTTTTATAAAATTAATTTTATTATTTATTATTTTAAAATTTTTTATTAAAAACAAAAATACTCTTTTAATCAATTAAATTTAATGATTGATCATTAAATTTAACTATAAACTTTGATCCAAAATAAATATTTGGTTTTTTAAAATAATTTTTGGTGGAAGTCACTAGGGAACCTTAGGTGGGACTAAGTCATATGGCCTTATAAGAATTTTTGTTTGTATTCTTGTTTATAAAGCCGTAGGACTCGTTCTCACCCGAGGTTTCTTTGAAAGATAAGATTCTCTCTAAAAAAATTTAAAAAAAAAATCAAATATTCACTATTCTTTTAAATTTTTTGATATTTTCTTTAAAAGAATCAAAATACTCTTTATACAAATAAATAATATAAATATCAAAATAATTTTAATATAAAATAATAATAAAAATTTTAAAATTAATTAATTTTTTAAAAAATATAAAAAATAAAACAAAAATTAATATTACTAATAACAATGACCGTTATTAATCTAATTAAGTATTAATAACTATTTCTAACCACCTAGTTAAACTATTAATGATGACGGTGTCTACGTTTTTCAATTTTTATTAATTTATTAATATTTTTAATATTATTTTATATTTTAATAATTTTTATAAAATTAATTTTATTATTTTTTTAATTTTTATTCAATAAAATAAAAACACCTTTTTATAAATTAAATTTAAAGATTACCTTTTATCAAAGGTAAATATTTAACTTTTAAAAAATTTTTAAATGAAAATTTATTATTTAAAAAAAACGTTGGGTGGGGCATGTTTATAAACTAGAGGGGAAACAAAGGAAAGGACAAGTACAAGAATCCCAATACCACTTGTATGCCGCAGAATTAATAGCCAAAAAATTGCATCTTTCTGATTCCAGAATTGCAAAGTTTTCCTTACAGTTTCTTGGAGGGTAGCCATAAAAAATACTCTAATCTTCTCTACTATGCTTGCGAAAATGTAAAAGCAAATCAACATACATGTATAAGACAAAAACTTGAAAATGTACATTTCTTTCTTACTTACAAAACTTGCCTTCCTATTTGATCTTTGATTTTCTTGGTTCAAACAACTATACACTGTGATCAGTATATTTGCCTCTCATATGTGCAAGCAATGCCCTCTGCTATATTCCCTTTTATCCTTCTAACAAATTTATAGTAATATTCTTTCAAACCCGACATCACAAGCAAAAAATTGATGAAAGTTGCCAACCATGCATCCATAACCTTAAACGGCCAAACAGATCGAACATCTGAACATTCTTCATGATGTAACTCAACCATCGACAGATAATTCAGTCACTCCCTAGTGATCCTTTTTAATTTCTTCCTTTGCTAGAGGCTGTCTTGGATACAGAATAACTGCCAATAATAAAGAGAACGCAACACCAAATGCTCCACTAAACGGTTGGAATGGGTGAGTTCCAGTTATCCAAACAGGGAAATCCGAATTGTAAGTTAGGAAGCCACCATTTTGTAAAACGAAACTCGAGGCCATAATCCCTGCTCGCAAACCAATTGGAACAGAAAGGCTGCCTTGACTTCTTTCACGAACGCCTGCCAGGGCCAAAGATAATAGCCATAGTCCTGGGATTACCTGTGGAGACCTGAAATCTCAATGGCAAGTCACTATAGGTGGTCGACAGAGTGATACAATAACTCAATGCAATACAATACAAATTAACATATCTATAGCTGAAATTCTGGGGAAAGCAAAGACCAAGAAGATGATCACTGAATTACATATAGCCAAATATTATCATATCATAAAAGTTATTGCTTTAATTGAACCTGTCCGAAAAATATCGATATCTGTAAAATACATCATCTCAAGATTCTCAACAGAATAATACTGTTTGATTAGCATGGATGCTGATTCACTTTTAGACTAATTTGTCAATTGAAATTTTAAAACTAAATTTAGACCTAAGTGAAAGTTCTAGCACCTAAAGAATATCTTAACTTCTTTTGTAACATGTCTTCATAATTCAGAACATGGTAGAACAACCAATATATTGCTAACAAAATGGGAGACAAACGAAAGTAAAGATTATAAGACTAGTTAACTCCTTCAACTCCATATGAGATCCAGGATGAGAAAAGAATTGGAAATTTCAATCAATATAATACTGAAAATTGAAATTAAAAAATATACCTCTGAAATATTGAAAAAGCAAGTCCTGAGATTATAATTCCATGATGATAACCAAGATCTGTGGCAATTTCTTCAGGCAACCATGACCTGAAAAGCAATTCTTCAACTAGCACAATGGCAGTTGCTGTTATGATACCACGACATGCCAGCATAAAGGATTTCCCACACACTCTGAGCCATGTCGCAGCATTTAAAGGTGATGGAATACTTGATGGCCAACAGAAACTTGCACAACCAAGTAAAGCCTTCACTAACTGTAGTAATAACACAAGCATGAGACCTCCAATAAACCCCTTCAAAAAATTTTGGACCTGCCAAGGATAAAGGTCAATGTTAATTCTTCCTCCAAGACAAGCAAAGCCAGAGGATACATATCCATTTATGGACCATAAGGTTGCTATAACATATGTATGTGAGGTGAATCAACATCCAAACAACTAATTAATTTAGAAGTTATATATTAACTAAAAAGAGGAGAAAAAAATGTCATTCAACTATACTATTGATGAGAAAAGATAAAAGGAATCACAGAAAATTAAGAAATCTAAAACTGTTTTTGGTGGAATGGTGTACTAAAAAATGAAGCATGAAAAACCTTAAGATATTGTTTGCCCAGGTGGGTCACAATTAATCAGCACAAAATGCTAGATCTTTGCAATCTTTCACTACCTGGAAATCAATGGACAATTCTAACCTAAATGCATATAATGATTCTTGCAACATGCTAATACCGCTGCACACTGCTGAACTAGTGGGTGAAATTTGATATTCAGGCTGAACCTTCAGTTTGAGTGAGCATAAGCCCATTGTCATTGTGAACATAACCATTGAATGTCAAAGTATAATGTGCTTATCACTTGCAATTGCTAAGTAATGTCTAGACCTTGTCAGACATATTTCTAGGTTACTCATACCTTGGATAACGATGTCATATCAAGCCCATACCGCTCAAGTGGATTTTCATATCCACGTATTCTTCTGCCCCATAGCACCACCAGTATCATAACAGCAGTATAGAGCCCAATGATGCAAGCAAGCTCTGCAATTCTGGAGGGATTATTTGTTGTCCAGCTCTGCACAAGAGTTGGCAACAGTGGAACAACAATAGGGGACCATAGAACAAGCACCATGCTGACAAACCCAAGAATCCTGAGGGAAGAAGCCAAAAAAAAAAAGAAAAAAAACTAATAAGATAATATACAAGTATTTTCTGAATAAAAAAAATCTATTACCTCATTCATTTAATTCTACAAAAGTCTTATTACACTATCTAGAAAAGACTAGATGTTGTTTTACCAGTCCGTTCTACAGGGGTCAATAAAATCGAGCATAAGCCTTTATCTCAACAATGTTGCAGTGGTCATAAGAATGAAAAGCTAACACTATCTTCCATTTCAGCCAAAATAGGGAAAAAACACTTTTTAATTAAAACTAATTTTCAGGGATTGAACAAAAATTTCATACAGTATGTTCCTAAATCATTATGGACTCCCGTATTGATTTTAACTCCTGTCAAGTTAATTTGACTTACAACAGTTTTCCTAAGGAGAAAAGGGGATTGACAGATGAAATATTAAATGCCTGCATAATGATCTTTAAGAATACCTTTGGAACAATGGACGATCAGCTATATGCAGAAACAAGATAAGCCTGTCAGTCAGACTCATTGCACCACGTAGACCACCCCAAAGCAAAGCAATTTTGCCTACTAGCTTCAACATGCCACCCCTTTGTCCTAAATCGGCCAACATTGTGACCAATCTGTTCATGTAGGAAGTTAAAAATCTCTCCTTAAAAGATAAACTGAATTAAGTATATCAACAGGTTATGAGTTAAGACCTTTCTTGATCAACTTCACCATCTTCCTTTGTTGGTACTACTGGACCAGCAACTGACATGGCTTTCTCAGCAAGGCTTGTCACAATGTTATTCTTTTCTTTTTCAGACATTGCCCCCACAAGCTTTGCAGGTTCTTTTTGATGAATTTCTTTCTCATTTAAGGGCCTGGACATATTTTCAGCAATTTTCTTGTCTTCATACAAATCCTTCACATATACATTCAGCAGAAAGCATCATAAACACACATGTAAGACTCCCACCCCCTCAACCCAAGAACAAATAATAGATAAAAGAATAATGAAATTCACAACTATTAAATGGAGAATAAACTTGCTGCTATAACATAAAAAAGAACAGATTAATTAATATATTGTGCATCAATATTCTTCAAGAAAAGAGATATTTATAATGCTCTCAAGCACCTGAGAACTCATATGCTGAGAATAAAGTTTGTCCGAGTGTCAGTTTCATATGATTAGTTTAGAAACACCACACAGAAAAAGGAAATACATGCTTGTCAATTATGCACTTTAACAAATTAATTCATACCGATTGCTTTACAAGTAATGCAGATGCTCCCAGGGCAGCTGTAACAGCACCAACCACGACACCTCCATTGTTTATGTTTTTCAATTCATTCCTTACCACTTCTCCATTTACTGAATCATTTGAATTCGTAGTTTTGTCAAAAGGCATCTGACTAAACTCTGTTAAACGGACCTTGTCTTGTTTTCTCGCCCCAGATTTCACGTTGAGATCATAGACTACTGGTTCATTTTTACTATTATCATTCTCGGTAGACACATCAAAATGTTTTCGCAGAGCAGCTAAACTAGAGCCCACTATAACACCAACTGGAAGTACTTTTCTCAGATAATTTGTGCTCTGGACAGCAGAGGTAATGGCTCTGATAATATTTTCACCTTGAAGTGTGCCAACTTTTTTGGAAGTATGGTCAATAGTGCACTGTTTATCATCCAAATACCATATTTTTTCCCTGTCACTCCAAACAGCCAAAGAGACAGCATTTGCAACTTTCTTTATATCTCTAGCAACATCTGCTTCCATTTCTTTCCAATCAGATGGACTTAGCTTACGTTCAACTTCGACCTTCAAAGAATTAAACATGATATTTTCCACAAATTGCATTAACTCCGTCAGTGCAACCTCGGTACTTTCAACATTTTCATTCATATGATCCTTCATTTTGTATTCTCTAACAGGTTCTTGCTGTCTATCTGTATCTAATATTACATATGCTGGTTCAATAAATTTGTCTGCAGCATCTACCTCTGCAAATGAGTGGGCTTCCACTTCTCTGTCATCATCCTCACAAGTTCTAAAATCACCAATGGAATCTCCGAAATTTCCAGTTTGTTCCAAGAGCTTCCATTGACCTTCTTCTGGAAAGTAGTCAAGCAATAGAGCAGTAGTTGTATCCAGATCCAATGATTTAGCATTTGAAATTTTTGATATAGGATATCTGCTTAAGTATTCATTTTGTATTGAGTCCCCATAAAGATTCACAGGATTGAATAACGGGAAGTTATTTCCATTTACTTCATCTGAATGGTCAGACAAACGTTTGCTACCAACAAATGCCCTCTTGTTATCCGTATCTAAACTTTTAGCTATCTTATTTCTGTGGAAATTATGAGGACTGCTGCTATCACATAAAATGGAATTTTGATTGTGTTCACCCTCCACCCTCTCAGTTCTTACTTCATGCTGAATGTCCATACCACTCTCACGACTATTACATGCAGAAGGATCAGATGAAGCAGGAGCCTGTAAATTCTGATCGTTCCCAGTGCCTTGTTCTTCTGATCTTTCAAGATTTCCAATTCTTTGCTTCTCAGAGAAATGATCAATTTTCTCATCCTTAACCTCATTTCTCTCCTTGACATCATTTTCATCACCGTTTTCCTCTTCCAACTGAGTAATAATATTTTCTATTACACCGAAAACATTATTAACAGCCATTTGGGTGGAATCATCCATTCCTGTCAATGCATCCAGTGCTTGAGAAACACTAAAGGTAGTAGGATTAAGATCAGTTGCAGGCTGCAAAATTTTATTTTCTCTCTTCTGATTATCATGTCCTTCATTCTCCACTGGTTGCACTTCAGAAGAGGATCCCAGAGGCAAAACTGCCTCCTCTGAAACATTGGCAGATGTTGTCTTATTTTGATCAGAGGAAGGATCAAGGGCCTTATCTCCAACTTTCTGGGTACTATTCTCAGGTTTTTCTTCTACTTGGGATACTCCACCATCCTGTTCCACTTTGTGCTCGCATTCCCCAGGGCCTACATCCTTTTCAGGCTGGCTATTATTGTTAGTATTAGCACTTGTCTCTGATCCATTTTCACCAATGCTAGAATATGGAACAGCCTTTTCTTTAGTGATCCCATCATTTTCATGATTATTTCCAGACTCATTAGTGTTCTTACTGACTGAACTAGATATATCAGCTTGCAGACCACTCATTGACTGAGATTGATCTACATCATCAGATTTATGCAATTTTTCTGAAGGTAATCCACCATCAGGCTTGGCCACGTTAGGTTGCACATTGTCAGAGCCCTCCACCAAATTGTCAACCCTTTTCACCTGATCTGCCCTGTGAGGATATTTAGACTCTTCAGCACTTGATATTCCTCCGACCTTCTCTTGGATCTTTGACTTAAACTCTGATGTTACTTTAGGTATTTTACCAATACCCAGAAGTCCATCCAATTTTAAATCTGTGCCCTCAGCATGCAAGAACCCAGATACTGCAGCCAAAAGATTTCCTCGCGCATCTTCAGGCACCGCATCTTGCAGAGCTTTCATAAGTGTCTCTCCTTGACCAACAGCAGTCAAGACCTGGACATAAAGATTAATGAAACATCAGAATAACCAAATGAAGGAAATTTTAATAAGGATGGAAATTTCATATCCCAGGTCTTGCAATACAAGTATTTTAAACAGAATAAGTGCTATTTAATACATACCTAAAATTTCAAAAAAAAAAAAAACACATCATAGTAACAATAATGAAAATGAGATTTTATATGATCAATTTGTTTGCAACAAAAGTTACTTGTGGTACAATATATTGAGAGATTTGCACAGTATCATATGTATCCTCGCTTATTTGTTCTTATCGTATCTTTTTTTTTTTTCTAAGAGATAAATTGATCCATCTTTTTCTTTTATCCATCATTGAGTTTAAGCTAACATGTTAAACAACTCAAAGGATATTATCCAGTGAGTATGGTTATCCTCATTTGGGTTTCAGTTCAAAGAGGGGCTGGCTCATACTGAGGATATAGACCTGTTTGTCTTTGTATGGGATGACTATGCCTCTGAAATTTTGTTTTCACAGTGGTTTTCCTGGTCCGCTTCTGTAAGTTCATCTTACTTTGATTATTAATATATATTATAAAGCTTCTTATAAAAAGTAAAAAAAAAAAATACCAGCTTTTTATAAGCAAATGTCAGCCTAGGATCCACTTGAGAAGGGTCTAGATCTTTGTCTGCCCAAAATAATAATAAGAAGAAGAAGCTCATTTCCAAAATCTAAATTTCTATACAATCATTTAGCTACCATAATATAATATGCATCCTCGTATTCTTTTCAAGAATATTTTTAGGTCTTGAGTCATAAATCTCAAGTGGCTTTTCATTTTCATTCTCCCTCCAAGTAAAGCCAGGTGCATCAAATAGTGACATACTGCACTAAGCAGTGTTGTAAACTAAGAGAGCATGAGAATATTTGGTGTTCGTCTTTTCACAAGGGCAGTACTCTCTAAGTACAAAAATAGTACCATGAGTCCATGACAATGCGAGAGAGTAATATTAGTGATGTAGAATAGAAGAACAAGAGAAAATAAGATTCAATCAATGAACAATTTGAGAGAATAATTGACTAACAATTGAAAAGAGAACCAATATTAAATTGTATTGAATAAACTCAATGTAATGTTTGTCTAATCTAAAGTAATCATATAATGAAGTTTTAAGCTTTCTATATAGACCAACAATCCTTAACTCACTAGAAAACTTAATAATTATCTAAATAAAAGTCCTAAATAAAATAGGATATTAATAAATACAATTACAATCTTAATTTTCTCCTACAATATAGGATCTTAAAATCTTTTATGGATTTCACATCACTCTCCTCTAATTGAAAAGAACATAACTCCATTGAGTTGGACTACAAATAATCCCTCAAAAGTGTAAGAACTAGCAAGCGAAGGTTATCCTCAGACATCCTTGTAGCATTAGAATTTGGAAGGTTGAATCACTTGATTAAGAACCTATAAAATCCTCCTCAAGCTAAAGCAATAAACTCATCTCCTAATATGACTTCAATGTCATCCTTTGTTGTGACAGAACTAGCGCTTTAGGGATAGATTATCTGTAGAAACACTAAAAAACAAAGTAGAAGACTCAAAAGTACCTTGATAAGGTGTTAGATCTTTCACATTGAAAATAGAACTAATATTCACATGATTAGAAAAATTAAGTAAATATGCCTTAAATCTAAGTTTTTGAACAATGGGAAAAGGACTAATAGCTCAAGTATTAAGTTTTTTAGAAGAATTTTTAAATAACCTTCTAGAACGTATACAAATCACGCAATATTACCAATATTAAATTTTTTACTCCTATGGTGGATAGCTACAACAATTTTAGTTTCCATGACTCTCCATTCCCTTTCTCTCAAAAGTATCTTGACTCAATGTGAATGTGTTTCTTGGGAGACTTACAAGTAGGTTTTCCTTCAAGTCTAGGCTATTTTCAAGAAGTCTAACAGGTTTTAAAATAGTTTTCTTTCCTTTATGCATAAACTTATAAGTATTGTCCCTACCACGGTTAGTTTTATCAAGGTCATATAACCAAGGACAACCTAAAAGGATATAGGCAGCGTCCATAAGAAGTATATCACAATAAACCTTATCTTGATAATTACCTATTCGAATGGAGACTAGACATCTCTCGGTGACTTGTAAAATTGTATTATTTACCTATGCAACCTTAAAGAGTTTGGGATGCGATTCTACCTTAAGACTCAATCTAGCTATGACAAACTTATAAATCTTATTCATAGTATTACCTCCAACAATAACCAACTTACAAGATCTCTCCTCATTTTTTATGAAGGTATGAAAAATATTAGTTGTTTTCTAGTCATCATTTACAATAGTAGACAAAACATGTCTAAAATTATTGAAATGCTCACCCTTGACTACTAAGTCATCCTCATTCCTAGAATACTCTACAAATTCCTAGAATACTCTACAAGTTCCACAATTTTTTTCATAGTTAGAGGAATCATCAGTTTCATGTATTTGTTCTAAGGTCCAAGCACACTTAGGATATTGAGCTACTACATAAGCCCTATCTAGACAATGATAACACTAATGAGATGAGACGCTAGCATGGGACTCATTGGAAGATGCAACAGAAGTAGACTGAAGGGCAATAGTATTCCTACTCTAAACAATGGTGGTCTTACTTCTAGAAAAATTATCCCTAAGGAATGGATTAGAAAGAGGCTTTGACTAGGGTATCATAGTGTAAAAACCAACTACCCTTCTCTTGAAAAACTTTTCTATTTCTATTGCTTTGTTGAAAACATCCTTTATATTTTTTAGATTATGAATTTGAAGCATCATTTTCATTTCATCCCTTAAGCCATTAATAAATCAACTAAAGGTGAATATAGGTCCTTCATTTAAATTGCATTTTAATTTTAATTTTTCAAACCTATTCATGTAATCTTCTAGACTAGAAGTCGATTATCTTAAATTCAAAAATTGATTATGCAATTGATTCAAATAATATGAAGGCCAGTATTTTTCTCCTAACTTTCCTTTCACGACTTTCTAACTCGTACTAGGTTGTTTACCATTGTGAAAATTGTAAATCTCTTTTCTATTTACTCAATAAATTGATACAATACATATATAGACAGCAAGAGAAAATAAAAAAGGAAAATAAAAAATATACAATCTTAATTTTCCTAATACATATTCAACTTGATTCTCAACACTCCCCCTCAAGTTGGAGCATACAAATCATATGCACCAAGCTTGTAAAAAATAAATTCAATGCGTGGACCTTTAAGTGATTTGGTTAGAATGTTTGCAAGCTGATCGTTGGAGCTAACATGACTAGTAGTTATACATCCGGATAAGATCTTTTCTCGAATGAAGTGGCAATCAATCTCTATATGTTTAGTCCTTTCGTGAAATACTGGATTAGAAGCAATGTGGAGCGTTGCCTGATTATCACAAAGGAGCCTCATTTGTGATATATTTATAAACTTCAACTCATGAATCAATTGTTTTAACCAAACAAGCTCACACGTAGTCAATGCCATAGCACGATATTCTGCTTCCGCACTCGACCTAGCGACCACATCTTGCTTTTTGCTTTTCCATGAAATCGGATTGCCACCAATAAGAATACAATATCCTGAAGTTGAACGCCTATCTGATGGGGACCCGGCCCAATCTGCATCAGAGTATCCAACCACTTGAGTATGCCCTTTGTCTTCATACAATAATCCTTTGCCTGGTGCTCCCTTGATATACCTCAGGATTCGAACAACTGCATCCCAATGTGAATTACATGGAGATTGTAGAAACTGACTAACTACACTGACAGAAAAAGAGATATCCGATCTAGTGATAGTAAGGTAGTTAAGTTTGCCTACTAACCTCCTATATCTACCAGGATCTGTAAGTGGCTCTCCCTGTCCTGGTACAAGTTTAGTATTTGGATCCATAGGAGAGTCAACATGTTTACAATCTAACATCCCTGTTTCTTCCAAAATATCCAAAGCATACTTCCTCTGAGAGAGAATTATACCAGACTTAGATTGAGCAACTTCTATTCCAAGAAAGTATCTGAGTGGCCCTAAGTCTTTAGTCTGAAAATGGTCAAATAAATGCTGTTTTAACTGATGGATGCCTTCTTGATCATCACCCGTGATAACAATGTCATCAACATAGACAACCAAGTAAATACACTTTCCTCTTGACGTATGCCTGTAAAATACAGAATGATCTGACTCACATCGAATCATACCAAATTCCTGAATAACTTGGCTAAAACGTCCAAACCAAGCACGCGGAGATTGCTTAAGACCATATAGTGAACGACGGAGTTTACAAACCAAACCAGACTCCCCCTGAGCAACAAAACCAAGAGGTTGCTCCATATAAATTTCCTCTTGAAGTTCACCATGAAGAAAAGCATTTTTAATATCCAACTGAAGCAGAGGCCAATGTCGTATAGCAGTCATAGATAAAAATAACCGAACAGAAGACATCTTTGCCATCGGAGAAAATGTGTCACCATAGTCCAAACCATAAACTTGTGTATAACCCTTGGCAACTAGTCGAGCCTTAAGACGATCAACCTTACCATCAGGACCAGTTTTAATTGTATAAACCCACCGACAACCAACAGTGGAATGACCCGGGGGTAATTGAACCAACTCCCAAGTACCATTATTATGCAAGGCCGTCATCTCATCTAACATTGCCTGTCGCCAACCTGGATTAGAAAGAACCTCACTGACAGATTTAGGAATTAAAATAGAAGATAACGAAGAGACAAATGCATAGTATGGTGAGGATAAACGATGATAACTAAGAAAATTGTAAATAGGATTAGGATTACGAGAAGACCTTACAGCTTTGCGAATAGCAATAGGAAACTGATCAGCAAGAGGTAGGGCCGTGACTGGTGAAGACTCAATGGTAGGAGGTGAGTCAGAAGAATCTGTCGAATCAGGAGGATTACCAGGAGTAGTACCTTCAGGAGAAGAAGATGGTGAAGAATCAAAGACCGGTAAGGGTTCAGAAGTATTTGATGAAGGCTCTAAGAGAGGACTCGACTCAATAGGTAGGTCAAGAAGAGGAGTGTATGTAGGCAATGGAAGTATATCAGTGATAGGAGATTGAGGCTTAGAAGAGGAAAAATATGGTGACGACTCAAAAAAGGTAACATCAGCAGAAATAAAGTGTCGACGAGTCATGGGAGAATAACACTTATAACCCTTCTGAAGACGAGAATAACCAAGAAAAATACACTTGATAGAACGGGCAGACAATTTGTCATTACCTGGAGAAAGGTTATGGACAAAACAGGTGCAACCGAAGACACGAAGAGGAAGAGAATACAAAGGACTAGTAGGGAACAAAATGGAATGAGGAATCTCATTTTGTAACACTAAAGAGGGCATCCTATTAATGAGATAGCATGCAGTAAGGACTGCATCGGCCCAGAAATGAAATGGAGCATGCGAATGTAATAGTAATGTACGAGCAGTTTCAATAAGATGCCTATTTTTGCGCTCAGCAACCCCATTTTGTTGTGGGGTGTAAGCACAAGAAGATTGATGAAGAATGCCTTGAGAAGACATAAAGGTTGTGAAAGGAGCTGAAAAATATTCACGGGCATTATCACTACATAATGTACCAATAAAGGTATTAAATTATGTTTTGACCTCAGCACAAAATGATTTAAAGATGGAAAATAATTCAGAACGATGTTTCATTAAAAACACCCATGTGCACCGTGAATAATCATCAATAAATGTCACAAAATACTGAAAATTTAAAATAGATTTGACTCGACAAGGACCCCACACATCAGAATGTATTAACTCAAATAGAGAGGAGACCCGATTATTGACACGCCTTGGAAAAGAACGACGAGACTGTTTTCCAAGTTGACACGACTCACATTCAAAAGAAGATAAACTGGATAAACTAGGGACCATTTTCTGAAGCTTAGACAGACTAGGATGCCCCAAACGATTGTGGAGAAGGTTTGGAGATTCAGTGACTGTGCAAGCAATAGAAGATGAAGGCAGATAGAGTTTGTAAAGTCCTTGTGACTCACGTCCTTCACCAATCGTCTTTCCCGAACCACGGTCCTGTATAAAAACAGAATCACTGGTAAAAGTGACAGAACAATTTAAGATTCGTGTAAGTTGACTAATAGACACAAGATTATATGGACAATGAGGAAGATAAAGAACATATTTTAAAGGTAACGAATCAAGGGGGTGAGCATTACCTATAGCTTTAGCCATGACTTTTGTACCATCGGCTAAAGTGACCGAATGTGGAGTGTTCAAGTGTGAAAAATTGGATAATAAATTAAAATTACCAGAGAGATGGTGAGAGGTACCGGAATCAAGAACCCAAGGCCCGAGACTGGAGAATTGAGACAGACAAATGGTTGAATTACCAGATTGTGTGACTGAAGCAACAATAGATTGAGATGACTGCTTGCTTGCCTGATACTGTAAATAGTCTTCGTAATCAGCCCCAATGAGAGTCACAGACTGGTTTATTGAGATATCTGAATGATTGATTGGTGATTTAGATGATCCTTTGCCAGCCATTTCGATTAGGAAAGAGAGGCAAACAACACTAAGAGGAGATTCAGAAAACCCTTGAAGGCAGTCAACAAAAAATACACAATACCGACTTTGGTGATAGGAAAGAGAGCAAGTTTAGCGCCTGAGAACCTTGAGAATGCCGAATAGATCAGATCAGCACCTCCAGAGAAGAAAAACAGTAGCCAGAGAATTTTCCGGTGGCCGGAATCTACGCGTCCAGTGTCGGAAAATGTCGGGATGACCGGAGAGGGATAGATCGGCAGCCTCTGAGCTCAACGGAGTGGGCGGTGTTGCTGCACGGTCACCGGAAAAGGAGATCAGCCGATAATGAGCAGCTGATACAAGCGGCGCGTGAGAGCGCGTGCGGCGGAGAACGGTGACCGGACCTTAGGGCTTTTGCCGGCGAGAGGAAGACGAACCGATATGTGGAAGCGGTTCTGTGATCGAACACCTGGAACGAACTTCTGGAACGAACTTCGCCGAAAAAAAGCTAGGGTTTGCGCCGGAAAATTAAGAGAAATTAGGTTTTTTTTTTTTTTAAAAAGCTTAGGGCTGGTGGCTCTGATACCATGTGAAAATTGTAAATCTCTTTTCTATTTACTCAATAAATTGATACAATACATATATAGACAGCAAGAGAAAATAAAAAAGGAAAATAAAAAATATACAATCTTAATTTTCCTAATAAATATTCAACTTGATTCTCAACAACCATTACATTTTATATCGTGCAAAACAATTTACCGATATCTTTTAGTATTACTAATCAATTTAATTTTAGCAAAACATACCTTATTTATATCATGCATGTCATGTCAATCAAAGAATTCATTCATACCATTCATCCATTCATCAAAAGCACTAGGGTTTAGCCTATCATCAAATTCAAGAGCACTTATTTTAATCTTTTAAGTGGCATCTACTAGTTGCCTAGGTACTCTCCCATTATTATTATTTTGTCTATTATTATTCCTATTAACAGGAATAAGGTCTTTTGCTTCACCCTCTAAATTCATAGGAAGGATACTATTAAAGCAAATCTCCTAGATGCATTAACTCTATTTGATGCATATGTCTCAGAAGCATGTCTTAATACTAGTGTAAATGACACAAATGTAGGTGTTTCGTGGTGTTGCTTAACAGTCATTTATACCTACAAATTGTTTACCTAAGACTCTATCAAATTGACCCATTATCCTAGCAACGAGATCCTCAATATTGTCATTCATTTGTTTGGTTAATTTTTCTTCCACGATAGAAGATTTTTGATCAAAAGAAAATGATTCAGGGGTGGATTTATCTTTTAAAATGGTGTAATAGGTAGGTATAAAAAACTAAAATTAACCACGTCATGCAAACAATGAACTCACTTTTAACACACACCAATAAGAATGCAAAACTAAATGTAAATAGTTATATAGTGATTAATATATTTAGCTTGAGTTTATGGCAACTTTAATTTGAATCCAAAACACTTTACAAATCACCCAATAATTACAATATTAATCAAATTTTCAAGGCGGAAGAATCGTACCATACTGAAGCACTTAGAGTGTTGTTGTACCTTCCTTAATTTCAACTTGTTTTGTATTTTTTGCTTCCATAATAAAGTATGCCTATGCTGGCAACAATGCCCTAACCCGTAATTCTATCCCAAATTCATAAATCATCACCAGGATTCTTTGATTTGATTGTATATTGGCATATACCCCCACAAAACAAAAATTTAGAGGAGGCAGAGATTGTTGACCCGGTCAAGTGCGGTGAAAATACCTCTCGAAGTGGCAAGTGTGAGCATGCAGCGAGACAACAATGCGATATGCAATGCAATCAGGACTAGGACGATGCAATGGAAGTTCGATGGTGGCGAAGACAAGGAGATGGCTAACTGACAATGTTGGAACCTCTAGTCAGCAGCTGTTAATTAGTGACGATGTGGATGCTTGCAGCTAAAGTTCTTCAACTTCTCTAGGTTTCTTTTCATGTTTTTTTCATAAATTTTTTTCTACTTTTTTTCGCAGAATTTTTTAAAACTTTTTTTAACTAATTAAAGGCAAAGACTCTAAATAGAAAACTAAGATCAAGCTAAGGAGGCAAACGGAGATCAAATGCGAAAGATTAAAGTTGAGCAAGATAATGGAGATTGATTTTAGTCACTAATACCAAATTGATGTAGACCACGAGGGATAAAAGATCGGCTAACGATCAAAGGAAACAACTGACTGACTAACAATCGGATATTGATGAATGATTAGAAAGAAACCTTTGATTAACAATTAAAGAGAACAATAAAGACAAACATCAAATTAAGGCTCTGATACCAAATTGATATAGGACACAACTCTGATACTAAATTAATGTAGAATAGAAAAACAAGAAAAAATAGGATTTGATAGACACATGATCAGGATCGATGAACTAACTGAGAGAATAATTGACTAACGATTGAAAAGAAAACTAATCTCAAATTGCATTAAGTAAACTTAATGTAATGTTTGTATAATCTGAAGTAATCATATAATGAAGTTTTAAGTCTTTTATATAGGCCAACAATCCTTAACTCACTAGGAAATTTAATAATTATCTAAATAAAAGTCCTAAATAAAATAAGACATTATTAAATACAATTATAATTTGAATTTTCTTCTATAATATAAGATTCTAAAATCTTTGATAAGTCCCACATCAATTAATTAACATTTATAGCTACAATAAAGGACACAAAAACAGACAATGTAAAATGATTACTACAATAGTGTCAATCCAAAAAATAAAACAACTTATTGACAGTGAAACAGAGAAGCCAATCTTTATCATGATAGGAAAATATGCATAATTTCGTTTGTGTTGAGTGGAGGGTTCTACGTACATTCAGTATAAAAGAAAAGTCTTAACATTTCTCCCAACAAAACTAATGGCAACAAGAGTTGTTGGACAGTCAATGTAGTTGATCCAATGTCCTCTCATTTTAGGATAGTAACAATTACTCTTTCATTGTATATTTCCTTTTTCTATTTCACTTCCTTGTTTGTATTGTATTTCCTAGTTTGTATATATTTTGACCAGTTTTGGATCCTAGCTTGTTTGTATAAAATTCATTCATTGCTTAACAAAGGAAAATAGGGTCTAACCTACCGGAAAGTTACTGGAGTTATGCTAGATCTTCTTGATTTCTAAGAATCTGTTGGAAGCATGCTAGATATTGTTAAAATATCACCAGAATAGTACCAAAAAACTGCCAAAAAGCTTCAGAAACTGATCACCGATAAAAACCAAACTCTTTAGAGTCTTGGCGAAACTCTACTGAATAATCTAACCCCAAAAAGTGTCAATCTATTGCAAAAATTTCCCAAAAAAACTATTGGAAAGCTCCAGAAACCTATCACCAACTAAAACTAAACTAGTCTAATTCTAGCTGAAACTCCAATGAAAAACTTCTTGACCTCATAAATTGATGACATACTAATAGAGTGTTGATCTGCCTCAAAGAGTGTCGATTCTCCCATATTGCTACCAAAATGCCAATATATCCTTCAAAAGTCACTGATCTCACCCTTGTCTCACTAGAAACTGATGTAATCAGACTAGATCACCTCAGACAATGCCAATCTACCTGTTTTCAACCAAGACTCATCTAAATTTGCCCAACAATGCTGACCTAGAAAGATTTTTTTAGGAGACTTGAATGGACAAAGAACAAAAGTCATCTATATTGAATTCAGTAAATTCAACTGCACACGGAAGTACAACTCTCACTTTTTGGATAATCATTCCTGCAGATAACTCAACACTGGCTTAATGAGTTTAATTTTCAAGAATGATTCCAATCTGTTATGCAGGTTATCATAGGAAGAGGAAAAAATGGTATACATAACTAGAGGGATAAAGAAACTGTTGCCCACAAATGTTTATGAATTTGGGAAGCAAAGAATTCCATTGTAATGGCATGACTTATTAATTTGATGAAACAAGAAATTGGGAAAACCTTTCTATTCTACCAAATTACTAAGGGAGATTTGGAAAGTAGTACAACAAATATTTACCAAAAAAAAGTAGTATAACAAATTTATTAAAATTTGGAGAATATATCATGATGTTTTGAAATTAAATCAAAGATTTGGATGACCCAACAAAGTAGTATGAATGTAAAAGACTACTTTAATATCTTGATTAAGTTATGGAAATAAATGGATTTATTTCATGAAATTAATTGGGAGACTTTGAATGGTGGCATAAAATAAAAGAATATGTTGGAAAAGAAAGAGTATTTGATTTTCTTTAGAGAGTTAACATAGATGTGGATGAGGTCAAGGGTTGTATTCTTGGAACAAAATTAATTTTGTCTCTTTGAGATGCTTTTATTGAGTTGAGAACAAAATCAAGCGAGAGATGCTTTTATTGAGTTGAGAACAAAATCAATATTATGATTGTTTAGTCTAATTTTCTCTTAAGTTTCTTCTAGTAGGTTTGATGTTTTATACAAATTGTGGGACGCTCTTTTGTTTGAGGATTGAAGAAATTTCAACTTCAATAGTTGAAAGGATTTTGGCATAAAAGTTTAAGGAAATCTTGAACCGTATCCTGAGCAGGATGCTTAGAAGACAAGCTGGATGCTTGTAAAAATTTCAGATCGGTGTAAAGCAATTTTTAAGAGTTTAAGAGTTAGTTGAGTGAGCGAGTGAGCTTAGTTGTTTGAGCTAATTTTCTATTTGTACTTGATGTTTATTTGAGCATAGTAGATTTGAAATGTTTGGACTACGTCCTATGGATGTAGGCTATGATTGTAGCCAAACAATGAAAACATTCTTTATCCCTTTACTTTTATGTTGTTTATTTGCTTCCATTGTGTGTGCTTAATATTTTGTGAGAAAAAGGATATTCAAACTTAATTTAATTGTATGTGAATTGTGGTCACAAACTAACCTGTATTAAATTCGTTCTTAGTTTGCTATTCTGGAAGACGAAGGATAAAGGTATGGTTGGCTTTCCAAATTCAGCAGAGAAGAAGTCAACATCAGGTTATGGTACAAAATTATGGGATAACTTGGTGACATGGAGAATCAAAAAGCAGTTTGTATTTATTAGAAGTAATGCAGAAACTGAGTATAGGGCAATTACTCAAAGCACTTGTGAATTGATCTGGGTAAAATGAATTCTTGAAAATTTACAGCTACCTGAATAGCCTTACTATTCTCTATAGTGAGAGTAAATTGGCTATCAATACTGTTTACAACCCAATTCAATATGATAGGATTAAACATGTAAGAATAAACATACTTAGGACTGCTTTGAATAATTTTTTATTTATCAATATTATTTTGGGTTAAGGAATGCAAAGCTAAAAAGTTTAAAAACTGAAGATTTCACAATATGACTCTCTGGATTAGAAATTATAAGCTTTCTAATAAGAATTAAGAGCTAGTATATGAAGAAACTCTACAGACTAGGTGCGATTAGAGTCAAAAAACAAAGCAGAAGCAAATCTTGTACAAAATTCAATGAATAATCATTCCTACCTTGGACACAAAGCTAAAAAAACATACAAAATCAACCTAGAAGCCCTCATTTAGATAAGCAAGGAAAAAAACACAAGTCGTACAACTCCTTCAGAGCCAAGGCCCAAAGGAAGCAAGAAAGAAAATCTCACTAATTTCCACAAAAGATTTTCAAAGGCAGGTAAAAAATTTTTATTTGAAAGTGAGCATAGAGTAAAAAGTTGTACGGTAAATTATTTTGTCAGATGCCAACTATGACCAGCTAGCGTTAATAAAATAAAGTTGTTTCCTCATTCCATATTCAAATCATTTACATTATAAGCCTTTTTTTATTTTATTTTAAGTGCACATATACACTTGTATGTTCTATGCACCACTTCAAATCAATTATGTACACAACTAAGACTCCAAAAATGTAAAGTTAGGGCCAGAATTATCAGGAGATGAATGTCAAAACAAGAAACACTAAATTCAATCATTACCTTTTTCTTTTCTTCTTCTGTCAATGTGCCAGGCATAGTTACATCGAGCATATTCATGACTACTTGTGCAGACTGCAACACTTGGCTCCTTTCACTATCTACTAGACTGGCTTCCTCCTCTTTGACCAGTTCTGCATCAAGAGGACCAGTCTCCTGCAATGCACCATCATCCATTTCTTGCAATTCCTTTTCGCCAAGCTTCACATTTATCTGTGACTCTCTTTTAGAACTTTGATGGATGCAATTATTATCATTACTTTTTTCCAGAATCTCCTTTATACCATTAACAGAATAGCTGTTCAAAGCATTTGTCTGACTATGATCTAAGAGCTTATTACCTTTAACATCCTTATTAGTTGCTCTACCTTCCACAAGAGCTAAGCCTTTTGAAGGGTTGATGGTAACATCTACATCTTTCAGAAGTGGATGACGACCCTTTAAAAGTCCAAGCTCCACGGCTATGAGCCACTGCATTCACAAAAAGAATACTGGTCAGAATATCATTTGTCACCCTGATATCTAACATGTTTGATGGAACTGAGGGAGACAGAAGAATAATTTCAAATAAAATATGATAATTTGGTAAGGCAATTACTCATTACAATTATCAACTTAAACGCTTTGAGGCATAGTGACAAAGAGATACTTTCTTTTATTTTTTTAATATAAGAAACCGTTAAATTATATTAAAGAAGAGATTGAGATATGCATATCAGTGGACAAGAAATCCACAAAGAAATATACCAAGCATAATCTTCCTTTCCTATCCAAGAATAAGCAAACAACATTAGCCCAAGATCTCCTCCCAACATTGAAATTGAAGCCCAAATAGAAGAGAAAGCTCTAGCTCTATCCCATAAAGCCTCATTGTCATCATCTCATTTCTCACCAATCATCTGATTATTTGTTTTTCCCATATAACCCAACTAGAAAGAAATTTAACTGTCTTTCTCTCTTGAAAAGCAACAAATAAATGCAACCATGAGATTTCAACACAATAAGTTCCTTCAATTATGCTAATGTTCTTGATGATCACAATATGAAGGAAAATAAAAATGCTGAGGACAGAACAGAAAATAAAATAAATTAAAAAAAAAAGCCAAAAATTGCTATAGCTGAGCATCAGATCAAAGTATTATTAAAACAAGAAATGACCTTCACTCCCTGAATATCAAAGCAAAATTTTAGGGGAAACAACTATCTCTCTGCTAGCTTTCTCAACAAAGAGAATATTGATCATTAAATTCCAACACAAATATATTCCATACGGGTAAATTTAAGTAAATAAAGAGGCATACTAAAACTTAATGGAATACACTAGGATCTCAAGAAGTGGCTATAAAGAATTCAAAATAATGAAATTCAGAGGATCTGAGTCCTCTATGTTTATTTAAAAGTCACTATACAGAAATCTCAGGATGGTTCTTATAAGCACAGTAGATGAAAATTATTAAACGATTCAAAAGACCCAGATGTTGTAATGAAATTGATAGAAATTATCAGCTGCCCATTCATACAGATGACCCACCTTTGTTGACAACGATGTAGATTTAAATTCATGTATTTCAATCTTCAGTAGCCATGAAGAAAGAAGTCATTACCTCAATGGTAAGTTGCTGGCACCAATATTCAGCAGCTCTATCACTTGCAATAAGAGTAGATGGAGGACAAGAACACAAGAGAAGGCTAGTATATGGATTTTCAGCGATCAAACTGCGTGGGATAGAAAAAGGCGGCAGTGTTCCATTATCGTTCTGAAAAGTTGAATGGATTATGATTAATTAACTTATGTTTTAAGGGACAGAATGCTTATCTAACAGTGGAATGGTTAATGAGCAAGACATTCTTGAAAATACATAGTTGATGCATATTTCAAAAAATCACAACCATTATTGGCTTTTTAAGCAGAAATTGAGATATATGCCCATAATGAGAGAGTGATAAAGTTAATTATATTGCATCAACCACAAAACTTTCAATGTTTGCATATAATGGTAGATATCAGCTTATCATGTGTTTCACTTATGATATGCAACATATGTGCTAAAATATAATCATGTGTTTATATGCTTGTAGAAGAACCACAAATAGTAAATTAATTACCAGGCTTGCAAGCATGTGGCTTTAAATGAGCCGAGCCACTCGTGAGCTACCCATGGCTCGGCTTGATAATTATCGAACGGAGTTCGAGCTTGCTACTAGTCAGCTCGGTGAGCATTGAGCTCATGGCTTGGCTCGAATAAAGCATCAATAAGCTCCTAAACTTTCAAATCTTGCACTTACACCCCTAAAATTTTACCCTATGACTTTGAATATAGGAGGCAATTGATAACATATAAGCTATGAGATTAAATATGATTTTTTGAAAGTAATGGGGATTAAATGTATTTTCCTGAGCCAAGAACTTCTCAACTCAAGCTGAAGCTTCGTCTTAATGTCATCGAGCTGAGCTTGAGCCAAGCACTACTCGGCTTGGCTGGCTTGGCTCAATTATACCCCCACTATCTCTAAACAAAAACAGCATAGCAACCTCAAAATTGACATATTTGTTATAAACATATGCAACCTTGATAACTCTACTTATACAAGTTCCATGTCCTCAAGTGAAAATTGGAACAGATCCTACAAGTCACACAAATTTTGGGAATTCCTCAGTGCATGTTGTTACTAAAGTTGCCAATTAAAACTAGCCATGCTCGCTCACCCTGGAAAGTGGTAACTTAATTAACCTGCTACTGGATTCAAAACAACAAATGAACCCATTTTGACCCACCTATATCTTATGAGCCCAACCACCTAAGAATGACAAGGTATAATACTTGATTAAGATTACTCATGATTTAGAAAAACTGAAGCTTGAGGACCTTTTATATCTAACTCAGTACAACAAAGTAGAAAAATAGATTCTAAATGAAGAAGAAAATATCCTAGAAATATGTTCCATGGAACCATACAAAAAATATGATACTTTTTTGCCATATTCAAACAGGCAAAATCCATGAATAATTTGGTCTTGTGCAAAACCCAAATGAAGATAGAATTAGAACCACAAAAATATGCACCTGTATAAAGAGAACAGGAATCTTCAGCTTTCCAACCACATTTTGAGTACTAGATTTCGAATAGAAATCTTCGATAGCCTCAAAACCATAAGATACCATAGATATTGCTTCTTCAAAATCACGAACAGATTTTGACAATAGAGCCTTTTCCATATCAAAACCTTTTGCTCGGCCTTGAAATAATTCCTGGAGAATTAATTTAGAATAAGTTGTGAGAATGAACATAAGGATTCTACAAAAATTAAATAACCAACAGGATTTGAAAAGACAACACTCAGAGTTGCATTCCTCCAATCAGCATTTAAAACATTTGCACTGAAAGAGTAAACCATCCGAAATAATAATCAACCTTGTTAGATCGCAGGATATCTATCAATCCATTAGTGAGCTTTTGATCCAAGGCAATGTGATGAGGAGAGGACCTAGTGGCCTCCTCTAAGTCAAAAGGATTGTCTATGCATGTGACAGCTGTAAGAGGTGTTCTTTCTCCAACTTCTGCCAAGTATTTTGTTAACATGTTTGCACCGTATCCCCAGCCAACACCCATCAAAGTTGTCCATGGCCTAGCATTGTTGATGAACTGTATAGCAGTGCAGATATCATCGCTGTCAGCAGCTGTAAATAACCTACATAATGTTGTTAAGCAGCCCTACTATTAGATTAGTTTTGGAAAGAATTCAAAAACATAAGAATCCATATAGATTAGTTGTCACCTAGAGCTCAAGCATGAGACTCGTTACTTTAATATGCATAACAACAAACATAATGTTTTACTTTTAATCTTGAATCTAACAAATGATGAAGGGGAACTCAGGCACAGCCTCATTCATTTGTCATACTGGAATTGACATCCCATCAAACCACACCTTTGCTTTAACCCAATAACAATTCATGTTTCGTCCACCCCTATTAATTCTCAGGTTTTTTATACACAACGACAAGCTCACATCCTTACTAGAACAACAACCAAAACCAAAACAATTGTAGTGTTGGCAACCAGTAACAAATTGTTAATCATAAGACCAAAAAAGAATTTCTCGTCTAATCAACACAGCAACCTAATTGTATCCAGAAATTTCCCACACAGCAAATTATATTATTTCAATATTAAAAAATGTTTGAAATGCTCAAAATAAACAGCAGCTTAGTTGCTTACCGAGCTGTGGTAAGAGGCGAACCACCGCAGCCTCTAGGATTCATAACCAGCGGAAAGAACCCGTGCTCCAGTGCTTCACAAACAAAGGACCGAATACCTTTCTCCATGCTGCCCTCCGCAGTTCCCGGCACCAACAACAAAGTGGTATCCAATCCATGCTCCTCCAGCAGGTCCAAATTCGCAGGCCAATCTAATGAAACGACACCACCATCCTCCGTATTTACGCAAACTCTTTGGTACTTCAATTTCGCCTCCAAATCACGCGCCCTCTCATCCTCTCCACTTCTCACTTGAATCCACCCGTTATTTAATCTCACAAAATGTCTATCTTCCTTCACGAGCTTCTCATTTACACTCTCTAAGAAATCACTGTCTTTAAAAGATATGGAAGGGCACCGAAGAATGACAAAACGATTAAACGGCGTCGGACTGGTGAACAAAACCCAATTTCCAATACATGACACTCGGGCCGATTTATTAGAAGTAGACCGAGAGGCATAAATAGCGAGTCCAGAGAAAAAGCCTAAAGCCGGGGCGAGCAAATCGAAGGAGCTGGTTGAGGAGAAGAGGTTGAGCAAGCTATGAGAGAGGTTTTCAAAAGGATAGTTGAGGCTACTTCTAACAGTAACTTTAAAACGGCAGCGCTTTCGATAGACGCGAACTTGGAGAAAGTGGATGGAAGTTTTATTAAAGAGACTAGTAGAAGTAGTGGCGGAGGTGGAGGTGGAGGTGGGGGTGGAGGTGGAGGCGGTGGCATGAAAAGGATTTAGGCGGAGATCATTGGCAAAGAGGTTCATAGTAAATTCAATTGCATGGATTAGTCAAAGCGTAAAGCACAAAACAAATTCTGGAAAAAGATAATTTGAAAGGAGAGACTGGATGTAGACGGTGGTGATCAGGATATTGAGCCCTTGATTCACCCGCCAATATGGTTTCGGTTTGTTCCACGTGGATAGTAGGACCAGGAACAAAATGAACCGTTTATAACTTATGTTCCAATTTTACCCCTTAATATATGCCTTCAATAATCATAGCATATATTATTTTCAACGTTCTAATCCTTAAGGAATAAGGGAGAGCAGTGGCATTAAGATTGAACAAATTTTTACCCATTGATCTTCAATACATGGGGAATGTTGTGCGATTTGGTTGAATAACAAAAATGATTGAGTTTACTCAGACAATAACAAGGAAAATTCATTCTTCAAATATTTTTGAAGGCCATTTTTTCCAAGTTTGGATAGGCAAAAAATTAGGAACAGGAAAGGGTATTCATGTGTGGCTAGACTGCCCTTTAATAAAAAATACAAGAACAGTTTGTCTTCATCATGATATAGGTCGACTTAAAGTGTCGGTAGAAACTCTTCTATTATTCATAAACAATGAAAAGAGCACCTTTTAACAGTTTTGATTGTTCCTATAATCTTGTAAAATACTTGTAGTCTGATAATATCATGAGATTATTTCTCTTTTTTTATCTCTAATGAATATGAGATTACAAAATTATCTCATATTTTAATGAGATAATTTGATTAGTAACTAACATTTGGATGTTCAAATTTATAGTGTTAAGTCTAATTGTGTAATTATTTAATTACAATTTACTTCTATAAATTCAGGATTTAAAAAGACTTGTGGAGCTTATTTTTTGTAACTGATTGTGTCACTTGATTGAATTCTTATTAGTAATATTGGTGACATAAAAGTTTATGTAAGTTTCTAAGTGATAGAGCGAACTATCTTAAAAATGTTATTGTTCGTTATTATTTCTTACGTAAATCACACAATTGTTCTTATGTACTTCTTGCTAGCAAAATTTTTACCGTTAATAATTTGGTGTTAGAAAAAGGGTCTCTAGAATGCTTTTTTTTTTTTTTTAGTGAATATTTTTTTCATTTATTGAATCATTGGCAAAACTTTTTTTTTTTTTTCCTGGTGACTTGCTGGAAGAAGGTCAAAGAGGATAGTTGAGTGAAAGGCTACATAAAAGTATTCAATTTATGTAGAAAATTCACCAAAATTTTGATATTATCACTCATGGAATTATTTATTTATTTTGCAAAAGTAATTGTTCAAACTACAGCCGTCAAGTAGGAAAAAAATCTTTTAGCAAGCAGCAAAGTCCTACTCAAAACAAAAAACTCTATAGTCGCAATTCCATAGGGTAGCACAAGCAAAATATTCCATGAGAAAACAAAAGAGAAAGAAATCAAAATGTAATCCAAACTCTTTTAAAAAATCCATATCAGATTAAGGAAAAATCTTGATAAGATACAAAGAGAGTTATTTAGTAATTGAAGAATCACATTTAGTTAAGAAATCTATCTTCCATACAAGAAGCTATATAAATCTAAGGATCTATAGAATCAAGAGAGCAGATCCATACACAAATAGAGATACACAAGCGTTAAACATTAGACATAGACAACATTAATCTAACACTGATAGAAATTAGTTTAAAGAGCACCAAACAAAGTCAAGCAAAGCATTGAAGCACAATTCATCGTCAATAGAGTATAACATAATTCAAGATACCTTTATATTTCCTTTGCTCTTGCTTAGCGATGATTTCATTATTTTATTTTAGATTTGCCATAATCTTGTAAGGCTAATTTCTTTTCTAAAGTCAAGATGGATCATAGTATTCGAATTCTATATATTCATTATCTTCTTGGTTTAATATTACATCAATATTCTCTTAGATCTACGTATGAGTGATTATTAGTTGTTGTGTGTTCTAGCCAAACATATTGCATTATTTGTATGCCATTACAAATTACCAAAAGGTTGGCATATGGTTAGTTCATAAATAGCCCAAATCTGGTGCATTCTAGTCTAAAAATAGATAAGAACTCGAGTGGAGTCATCACCTTTCATAGATGGTAAAGAGTTTAAGTAATATAAGTAACTATAAGAGTAAGAGCTCGTTAGACTTAAACACACTTAGTTCACTTAAGAAAGACATTAAAAAACATAGAGGAGACAACCATTGAGCATATTGACTGAGGGAGTTGAAACCAAGAATAGTAACATTAAAAGAAAAGTGGTGATAGTGAAATCTTGGCTTTAGATATATCAAAATCCATAAAACCGAAACAAATCCCTAGTTGTTGGTAGTTTTACTTTGTTATAATAATTAGTAGCAGTCATAAATTATAACCATAGTGTAGATTTGCAATAGATTTGTTACACATATAGTCATATTTGAAACCCTAGATAATTGAAGATTTAATTATTACTTGTAGTCACTTTCTAATCCTAGTGAGAACAATATCTTATTACTGCTTATCGATTTGTACTCTTGCAAAGGTATTGATTAACCTCATATATATATGTGTGTGTGTGTGTGTGCAAGAAAAAGAGAGAGAGATAATGAGGGAATGGATGACAATGCAAAAGTATATTAATATGTTGAGACGTTTACATATTATGCATATTGTTTCGATGATGTTAAAAAGGATATAATCTTTTGTAAATTCGAAGTACATGTATTAACATGTTGCAAATGATATAAAATGTTATTAATGACCTAGGGTTATAAATACTTATTTTTTAGGGTTAGGGTGTAAAAATAGTTATAAAAAATGTGAAAATAAGATTTATAGATGACAGTGAATGACTATGCATAAAAGGTGCACAATCATTCACTTGCAGTGTAGAAGACAATGAATGATAATCATGTATTACAATGTAGGATATGTAAGGACACATAATTCACTATACTATGTATTGATGAAAGAGAATGAACATGAATAGCCTTATAAGGAGGAAATCAAGTGAGTATAATGAATGAACAATGTCTAACTATACTGATGATGGCATAAACCCTTATAAGTTTGAATTCAAATCAAAAAGTGAAAGTTTGTAATTAAGAGGATGTGACTAAGTGACTGACGATGGCGTAATAACTATATGCATCGTGGCATAGAATATGTAAATTGAGTCAATGATGTATGTATGATCTTTGGTTCGAAAAGAGATGATTAAACCCTTGTTAAATAATATGGGTGAACCCTTGTTGTGTCATCCGAGCTAATAAGTTGTGTCATACTATATGACCTTGGAGATATAAGATATTGTACTACTGTTGTATGATCTTCAACATGAAGAGGTCAATGTTGTGTGATTTTTAGAGTCATCGTTGTGTAATATCTAACTTATAAACTTATGTGAAAACATGACTATAGTGAAATACCTATGACATTTTCATGCACATGTCCAAACGGGGATACCTAGGCTACCAATCTAGTAGTTCACTTTTAAATGCATCACCATAATTTTTAGTATTAGATAACCACCTCTTAGAGGGTGGCTGCTATCCAATCTTATATGGTACTATAAAGTGTCACACAAAATTCACCTCTTGAGAAATTGTAAAAAAAATCTAAATTTTTGTATGATCCTTATAGTGTCACATAATGAATGGATGACAACCACCCTTTTGAGGGCTGGTTGTCTAGAATTATTCTTAAATTAAGTACACTAACCAATGTGCTTGAGAAAGTAAGAATTATCTATACATATGCATTGCTTTATATTATGCGGAAAGAATATCAAGTATTTCCTTGACATGGAATTCATGGGCTGAGTCTTGGTATTCTAAAAAGGAATCCTAGATTCATATCAATTTCTAAACAAAACAAAGAAGGTCAAAAGTGATAAATCTTCAAAATATGGGTTTGCTTATTTAAAAAAAGATTGGCATTTAATAAATCTAGCAGCGCATTGTCTCAATGTGATGAAGATTAGATGAGTATATGTTTAACTAATGACACTTATAAATCATTTGTAGTCAATGCAATTGATTAAAAAAAAATTCTAGCGGGAATATTTGAATGAATTATGCTGATATCTTATTATAAGTAAGGTTAGTAATTTCTAGAGATAGAGCAAGGGACCTTAATCTCTCTAGTCCCATCTATGTTAAGATGTTTTCTCCTTAGGCCTAAAAAAAGACATGGAGATTATCTTTCAAAAGCAAACTAGATAATAGCCTATGTAGATCTGAAGTCTAGTAAACAGTATCGACATGATTTAATGATATCAACTTGGTAGAATAAACAAGTCAAACAAGATGGGTTGGTTGGAGCTTAAGCTAGTTCGTTACTCTATTGGAAAGCCTAAATATTTGCCAAACGAGTGAGCTGATTGGGTATAGGCTAGGTCAAAATAGGTATAGATGAACCTGTGGAAACTTGTACTTGAATTTATACACATTTTAATTTCCTCATTTTTAACTCTTAAACATATTTAACTTTTCACTTCAAACATGAAGAAGGAATTAAATTTCATACTTGAGTCTCTTTTGTGATCTCTGATAAATCATAAAACCACTTTCCAATCAAGTGCAAAAACTCATCATACTCTTTTTCGGTCTTCATTTGCAATATTTGAAGCACAAGCAAATGGTGCAATCAAAAGTCATTTCTACAAGGTAAAAAATTGTGACGTCCAATAGTTTCGAGGATATTAGACTTGTCATTGCTTTAACTACCAACCATTGCCACTTGCGGGAGCTCAATCATGGACTGACTGATCTCATATAGCTTATTAATTATATGTATGATAAAACTTTCTAACAACATAGAGATCATCGTTGGTTGTTGTGAAAATAGTATTATTGTAGATTCTTCAATCATGAGTTGTGTATGTATTAGGAAGGGGTTTTGGAAATTTGAATTTCAAAATGAAAAAATATAAATTAAAAATTTTATATTTTTATTTATTATCTTGAAATTGTTTGATTTTGCATTAATAAAAAGAAATAAAGGAGAAATATGAATAAATAAATTATAAGCTAGCTTGTTAGGTGTTGGAGAGGGTATGCTATGATTTGAGATTAGAGTTATATATAACATTATTTATTCAAACATAATATTAAAATCTTATTAAAAAAATATTTTCAAATTTGGTTGTTTAATTAAATAAGTTCATAAGCAATTCAAGGAAACAATATCGATCAAAGTTATTGCTATTGCTATAGGATTATGCAATTCAATATAATTTTGTAATTCATACACATATACATTCACATATAGGTTATAAAATACTTGAAATTAAAAGTATCAACAAGTCTGATGTGTTATGGTTGGTGTAGAATCAATTTTGGATTTGATCAATTATTAATATGATGAGAATGATCTTCCTTTCCTTTACACTCCCAAAATGAAGATATTTTAATGTGTGATTCATCATGCGTGCATTCGGAAAAGGACTTAGCACTACACATTTTAGGTTCTTTATGAAGTCATGTGAGGTCACAACTTTGTTTAATTTATTATACCATTGTCAAGAAATCTTATTTAATCATAAATAAACTTCTTTAGCTTCGCATACTAAAAGTTTATTTTCTTATAGTTTGTACCAATTTAACTACATCAAATAAACTTCTTTAGTAGAACTTCCATTCAAAAAAATAGTATTGACATCTATGCGATAGAGCTCCAATCAAATTAGTTATCAATGTCATTATAATTTTGAATGAGTTTTTGTAAAAACTAAAGAGAATGTTTCATCAACGTGTTCTCTCCAAGTGAACACTTTTGTAAGTTACCTTGCCTCATACATGTTTATTCTACCTTTGAAGTCTCTTTTAATCTTGTAAACTTATTTATAGGTTATAGATTTATAGTAATTAGTTAATTCCATTGGATGAGTCATTTAACATTAAGATAATCTCATTTTCATTACTAGTGCCCTTGGTCGGTATAATGTCAAGATTATAGACGTTTCTGGAATGACCATCTAATATATGCATAGGGTTCCTACAATCAATTGCTTGATCCTTTTATCACATATCTACCATTCCAATGACATATTGATTATACAAACGGTCGAATGACATATTGCCATCTAACGTTTTGCTTAATGACAAATTGTTGCCTGCAAAAGTTTTAAAAGCCAAGTACCCACCTTTTTACTATAAAAACACCAAAATACCCTTTATAAAATTCAATAATATTAATATTAAAATAAAATTTAATATAAATAATATTAAAAATTAAATCATAATAAATTAAATATTTAAAAGCAACCATTGTCGCTAGTAGCGTCGTTAGTGGCAGTAACCATCGGTAGTGTCGCTAGTGGTAGTAGCCGCCTTTAACATCATCAAGTGACTAGAAATGATCACTTGGTCCTATTGGCAGCTGAATCTAGCCGCTAAAAATTTGGCGGAGGTAGCCAGATCTAGTCGTCTTTACCATCAAAGAAGGTCGAAAATGATCAAATTCTGACATTTTTTAATGGTGGAGACAACTAAATTTGACCGCTTCTACTAGATTTTTAATAGAACAAGGTGACCATTTTCAACCACCTAGTGAGGTTAAAGGTAGCCACTGTCGCCAGCAACGCTATTAGTGCCAGTGACTGCTTTTTAAATATTTATTTTATTTTTTTAATTTTTTTAAATATTTATTTTATTTTTAATATTTATTAAATTTTTTACTAATTTATTTTAAATTTATATTTTAATATTTTTTATAAAATTTATTTTTAATTTTAATTCAAAAGACAAAAATACCTTTATGACGGATGGGTATTTGGCTTTTAAAACTTTTATGGGTGACAACTTATCATTAAGTGAAACCTTGAGTGGCAATATGTCATTCGAACTAATACAAACATAAAACATGTATATGTATTTATGAATAATCAATAAGATACCATTATTATCAATAATCAAATACATTATTACATAATTACAACAAATATCGATTGGCTCTAGGGTGTCACCCTAACATTCATACCAATATTCAAGAGCAAACATAATTTAAGGAAAGTCCTTTTGTATGAAATACCAAAAGACACTATATTTAATGTGGAACAACTTCATTAAAGTGGAGCATATATCTATTAAAGAAAGGAAGAGAGCAACAATAAACTGTTGCCTAAGGCTATCTAAGTCCACATCAAAACAAACTAAAACTTTTGAACAAAATTGCTATATACCTTAGTTCCAAAACATATTATATATATGAGTGTCTTGTTACATCTAAACAGATTTATTAGGTAACAAGATATATCTTATAGCTCAAATTCTATCTCTCTTTTTATGGGGACATATTGAGTGTGACAAATTAAGGTTTACCATTGACAATAATACCAAGTCATGTGTATCATTATCAACCCTAATAGTGACCTAAGTAGCCATTAGACTAAATGAATCCTCCTTTGAACATTCATTTTTATGACATAAGTACCTTTACCAAATATAAAACCCAAACCATGAGGCTATTCAAATCTTAGTCTATGATCATTAATTATTCTTGAAGGAAAAACAACATCATCAATATACCAAAAAGAAATTGTCTATCCTAAAACATTTAGGATATGTTTGAAATAAAATCGTATCAGATATGTCCCTTGAGGTAGATGCAAGGCTTATAGTTTGCTTGATACTTGATATATGATCTTAAGTAAAGGTGAAAGCCATATGTAGTTTGGCTCCAGGTTTTTGGATTAGTTTCTTGCAAACCACAAAAAAAAAAAAAAAAAAGTTTAAAATCATCATGGTTACCAAAAGACCTTGTTGACACATTGGTCCAAGAATGGCATAAGACTATAATTTAGAAAATTATCTTGCACCAACTGATGATTATGACCAAACATATCCATTTAAGAAAGTCTTAGTGGATAATCACTTATAAGCTTTTCTAGTCATGGTCCTTTTATTCATGGATAAGAAATAATTATATAATAAAGTCTTAGAATCCTAAAAATTTTACTAAAGTCTTTAATATGCCTCACTTTAATGTCCACATTGTTTTTAACTCTTTGGAGTCCTACTTATTTAGTGATATGAATTGAACAACCCTTAAACCTTCCAAATGGTGTCAAATAACATTCAAAAATTCCAACCCAGGTTATGTCCAATTTCACATAACAATAAACAAAATTTTCAAGTAAGAACAACTCCAAATTCAAGCAAGTTCATCTCCCAAGTTTGTCGCCAATTCATTCAACATCCAATACATCATTACCCCACCAATAAATCTCACTTATCCAACATAATGAAAGGTAGAAAGATGAAGTTCGAATCCACAAGACAAGTTGTAATGACTTACTTAAGAAAGTGCAAGAAAAATGAACTCAAATTTAAAGGAGAAATTTCCATCAACTTGAGGTTGATTCAAGCTTAAAGAACTTTGGATACAAGCTTAAAGGAAGTTCCACCCACTTATTTCAAAGCTCACCCACTTGAATCTCCACCATTAATCTTTACTTGCAAATAGATTGCATAAAGGAAATAATGAATTTATGAGGGCCAACATACACCAAGGAACCAAAGGGAAATTTCAATTGTTCATTTGTCAAAAGCTCCTTTATAAAGAGTTTGAGTTGCCTTCATATAGGCAAACTTTAATCATGGTTTTAAACTAAACCCTAATTGACTTAACTAGTTTACTGGTACAAGTGAAAATGAAAAGAAAAATTACAAGATAAAAGGAATAATTCACCTATTACTAATTATATTGCAAAATAATATATCAACATGAAAGAAGTATTTTGCATGCATGCCCTTTTGCCATCACCTAAGCTCTCTATGATCTTGAATTGCCTTGGATTTGATTTTCAACTTGAGTGTTTGAATTCAATCTAAAGGCTCATCAGTATCTAAATTCATATTAAAAGTTATTAAAATTCAAAAACATCAAGACTGTTGCATTGAAGAAATTTTGAAAATGAAAACATACAAAACTATCTGAAAAGGTGCGAAAAATCACATAGGAGATAAAAGGTAGGCGTAGGACTGGAACGTTAGATGTTGGGCATATGAAATGAATATGATTGTTCCGTGCAAGAGTGCACGCTACATGCAATACGTGAGAGCACATGTTTGCTTGCATAACAAGGCAACATGATGTCATGAGTGTAAGCATGCATGTAAGGTAAAAGCAAGCATGCAAGCGTGCAGGGCATATGCACAAGCAAACAACTTCTTGTTTTGCCTGTTTTTGTTCTGATTTTCATCCGAATCAACTTTTTTTTTTTTGTTAGCTTTGTATAAAGCTATTTGATGACATGGGATGTCTTGGATTACCATTTTTTAAGTCTGAGATACTTGAAATTTGTTTGAAGATATGATTTAAACCTATGCTCATTCACTGTAATGACCCCCACCACAGGCTTACTGTATACAACTGTATAATATATATATATATATATATATATATATATATAATATTACACTAAAATGCGCGTGACAGAAATCCTTATAAGAAAAGAAAACTTAACTGCTACTCAAAATAATTTAAAAATCTGAATGCGGAAGCTGTACATATAAATATTATAGCAAATTAAGAAAATAATAACTTTTTCTGAAATTCCCAAGCTACTCATGTATAAAATATGTCATCCATATAGTGTATAATACAATACAATACAATACACACACACATATACATGAGAAAATAAACTAGAGCATGTGAACCAAACTGCTTTCTGTTGCCGAGACATTTTCCCTAAATCTGATAGTTGCATCGCTACTGCTTAGTCCCCAACTCACTAACCTGCAAAGAGAAAGGAAGGGAAAGGGGTGAGTGACAAAATCACTCACTAAGTATTTCTTCTCTCTCACACAGACAGGTCATCGAGAACAAGCCGATCTCAAGTCTTAAATCTTATTGTTCTTTGCTTTACAGTTTTTCAATTCATTCTTTCTTACTCTTATTTCTTTACTTTCTTAACTCATTATGTTTTCGTGAATGTTTTTGTCTTTCTCTGTCACATTTCTTATGAATGTTGTACATGACATGATATGCATGCTCTGATGTCATGTAAATGCTTATTAGTACATAATATAAACTAAAAACTATATCAGAAAGTACTGTATCTGAAAATAACTCTGTTATACTGGCCAGACTGATGAACACAAGTATTCGACACCTTGACCATGTGAGCTCAAACCTATGATAAAATGACTCATACGCGACCATATCCTCTTTAACGGATAATGGTTTCCTTCTCTAGCAGGTGTGCGAACTCACAGGTGCCCCCTCGTATTCACCTCTAACTGATGTCTGAAACATCATATATCTATGCTTTTAAAATATACTCTTGAATCCTAGATCCCTTTCTGAAAACATTTCATGTGGTATGTTGTGCTCAATGCTTTGATAATCATGCATGATATGTTGTTATATATTATTATTCTTATATTTCTCGTGCTTGGAAATGGCTTAAAGTTGCTTATCTTTGCTTTAAATATGCTTAGGAACAGTTTCTCTCATTTTCTTAAGGCGACGAACGTGCTATACTTGGTACACGGGCGTGTGTGAAGGCACATGAGACTATGCTTAAGTTGTGCCCTCGATCGTGCTAGCTTCTAGAAACATTCATGAAACTTTGGCTAGCCATACAGGCGTGTATCTGAGGCACAAGGTCATGTATCGCACTACACAGACGTGGAACTACCTCAACACTATCTCGTGTCTTACCTACACGGGCGTGTGTTTGGATTTTTATATGCACACGGGTGCCATGTAAGGTTGTGTTCAAGCAGAATTGAGGTCATAAGGGCATACATCCTCGGGTGCACAGTCATGTGCTCAACTCAAAATCTGCAGATACGTTTGGAAACCCATAAAATCTCACTTAAACTCATTCAAATCTCAACCATTTATCAATCAAGTTTGCATACATCAAATATACATGCCTATAAACATTCTCATCTCATTCATTCATCATAAAAGCATGCCAAAATCACACATTTCTCATGATTCCATACTCAAGCAACAAAATCATCAAACATGTCTCAATAATCACATAAATCATCATCCATTTCATCATATCATCATCAAATCATGCTAGAATACATGCTTATTACACAACAACCATCCAAGAAACTCAAAGTTAAAGGAAGCATGTTGCAAAACCTAAATGAAAGAGGTAAAGAAATACTTACCTCTAGTCATTACGTTTGGATCTCTCTCTCTTTCAAAGCTTCTAGATCCCTACCTAGAATAATGGCCACTGGTTAGATGGTTTCTTGCCTAGGGTTTACTGAAAATAGAGAAGAGAAGAAGTTGAAATGAGAATGAACTGGCGAAAATGTGAGAAATACAACTTTTATCATGCCTCTCACCTGACACACGAGAGTGTGCCCCTCTAAAACTCAAATCTCTTTCTCCTCATGCCATACATGAAATATTCTTCCCAGAATATCTATGTATAAGCCACGAAAGGCTTCTAAAAGACTCTTCTACCCTTAAATCCTTTCGAAACTACTTTTCATATGGAAATCTCTCTTTTACCCTTAGTCTCAGAGCTTCAAAGATAATGCTACCCTTGGGCTATTACATTCACCTCGACTGTCATGATTTCTCTGAAATTGAACTTTGTGGCTTGAGTCATTCATTGCATGAGCATGATTGGCCTTTTTTGATGATCTTGGATAAGGTGAGAGTTACTTGGATTCATATCATGTAGCCTTCATATATTGACCAATCCATATTTTATCTTTTTAGAGATATATTACTCACCGACCAAGAAACTTTAGTATTGTTAGATGTATTATAATTTTGATCAACTTTGGTAACAAACTCCTTAACATTTATGGTTTAAGGCAAACCAACGTTATGTTTATTGATAACAAGTATGGTTAGCTTAATGGAAATCCTTTCATTCAAAAGAACTTTTATTTTTATGTTTAAGAGGTTTATCAACTTATAGGATCAAATATATATTTTTGATATACAATGCAAACTCTCCAACTTTTAAATCTAAAGTCAATTACGATCTTTATTATAACATCATTATTATTTTTATTAGTAATAGAGTTTATTAATTAATATGATTTCAATAAGGCAATACTATTGACAATAGATAGTTTTAAATATTATAAGCTATGTCCATGAGGGTTCCTAATGCATTATTATAAACTCTTATTTAGGCAAAGAATATGAAATGAAATTAGGGCCCCTGAGCGTAAGGTTACCAATAAAGAAGATATATAACTTTAGAAAATTTATCTTTTTTGCCTAGTAAAACCCTTAGGCTATTATTCTCTTTTTCACTGAAAATTTTCACAGCTAATGTAATTCAATGATAACATCATGTAACCATCAATTCTAACATGCACAATGATCACCTTTGAGTGGAAAATCTTGTACATCAAAATTGAAAGATGTCTCTGTAGGAGTATCTGTTATATATTACTGTTTATTATTATTTAATTATTACTATTATATTCATTATATAAAGCATCTTTAATATATAACATGAATCCTTACAAAACTACTGCTAATCTAAAAACCATGCACTATACAAAAGCTGCAGTAAAGCGTGATGGTATACTAAAACCTATTGTACAGTATCATGGAAGGAAACTCATACTTTATTACTAAATATATTGATAAATGAAAACGTATAAATGATTGTGCCCTATATTTGTAGCTTCTCGGGTTAGAAAGCCCCTAGGGGAAGAGTTTTGGGGTTAGAAATGAAATTCAAAAAGAGATTGGGAGTCTAGATAAGTTCAGGGGTGAGTTAGTAAGTTTTCAGAGCAGTGTGGCCTTCGTACGAATCCTTTCGAAAGGATTCGATCGTACAAACACGTGGGAAATGAATTAAGTTCATTTTCCCTTGTGCACGCCCATGCATCCTTGATGCACACCCGTGCGTGGCATAGTATATAAGAGGAGCCGAGAGAATTGTCATTTCTTTTCTCACCCATTTTCATTTCAACCAAGCTTCTCTCTTCATTTTCAGTTCCTCCCATTCCTAGAGAGGAAATTCAGCAGCAAATAGCTCCCGATCAAGTTAGAGAGCGAGGAGAATAGTTCGAAAGTTTGTTTTCAGAAGCATGGCGCGAGGTAAGTGTTCTTTCACTTCTTCTCGCAATTTCCCAGCATGTTTGATAAGTTGTGGTGCTTGGATAAATGTTATGCATGTTATGTGATGATGGTTGATGTGTGAAATGTTGATTTTGGCCATCCTTGATCCATGCATGTTGGTTGATTATGTTTTAGTGAGAGAAATTGATATGCTTCCATGGTAGAATCCATATGGCTTGATGCATGTCGAATTGGGTGCTTGAATTGTGTTGTTTGTGGTGCTGGGAATGTGTAATTGAAGTGTTATTGCAATTGAATGTGAATTGGCATGAGTTTGGAGCATTTTCCAGACGATGCTCTTGTTGAAGAACAAGACGCACGGCCGTGCGCCTGCATGGCACGGCCGTGCGCCTGTATGGCACGGCCGTGTGCCTTTATTTTTCCAAATGCACACCCGTGCGCACGGCTAGAAAATGCATATGCACGCCCGTGTGTCTGCAGACGCACGCCCGTGCATACGCTTTCAGTGAAAAGTTTCCAAAAATTCCAATAGCTTGCACGGCCAAACGCACAACCAGTGCACGACCCCATGCGTCCGGGCTCACGCCCGTGTGCCTTAGACCTGCATGCCCGTGTGTTAGCCATGCACGCCCGTGTACTTGCAGATTTTCAGAAAACAATTATTAATTGATTAATTAAGCATGCGAATTCAGAATAAAGGCTAATTGGCTTCAGATAAGCATCAGACGAGGATGTGTACAGATAATAAGCTACATATGCATATCATGGCATTACATGTAGCTTCAGAGAGGATCAAGGGATCTGAATTCAACAGTATTCAGTATTCAGAACCCGATGTACGGGTGAGAGTATTAGGGTGAACACGAGGGGGCATCTGTGGGATTCAACTTTCTGACACCAGTCAGAATGTTCAGCAGTATTTCAGATTTAGCCTTCTGACACCAGTCAGATTGATACGGCATAGTATTCACATTCAGCTTTCTAGCCAGTAGCTTGACTGTTCAGCCCACATGGCCAGGATGCCGAATCCCTGTGTTCCACCAAGTCTGATTAGCACAGTAGGTACCTTTGGGGTACATTCAGATATTCAGTTTTTAGATGCATGCATCCATGATATATATTCAGTTAGCACGACATGATATACACATCATGACGTGAATAAGTATGATATCAGTAAATGAATGTGAATCAGATATTCAATATTCAGTTTTCAGATTCCAACAAGCGCATAGATGTATGAATAGGGCCGAGGCCCAGGTATGTTTGATTATTGTGATTGTTTATGCTTGCTTGGGTATTGAGGGAAGTAAGGAGCGCTTACTGGGTGATCTATATCACTCATTCCCCCTCCTTCTTTCATCCTTTTTAGGTGTTCGTACTGGTTTCGATGAGCGGGTGGTTCGAGGCTGATGGAGAGGGCACGTACACACACACCTCGATCTCAGTATGTATATCAGTTTTTGGACCGGTGTGGTCATGTTGTAAACACTTTTGTATCCAGATGTACAGAAACAGTTTATGTATGTATATGAAAAAGGTCATTGGGCCCATTGTACAGAAAGACAATGTATATTTCAGAGTATGTATTTCAGCTTCCACTTCTGTATTCAAAATGTATAGCAGGTTTTAGAGTTTTATTATTTTCGTAGGATTTCTGTCGCGGGTACCCGAGTTTTCAGGTTATTAATAAAAGCTCCTCGTACTATTCAGTAGCGGGGATACTCGTGGCGGCGGGTCCTACAATATGTATGAGTAATACAAAGCGTATGAGTCAACATACTAGCTGTTGAAAACTAAATATATACATATACATATATACAAAATTGAAAACTCAGGTGAAAACCTGTTCAAACTGTATCCCACACTCTAACTTTATCATATTCCAGCTTAGCTCTTCTGAAATATTGACTTGTAAGAAAAGAAACTGAAGGGAATAAGTGACAAGTCACTTAATAAGTATCTCTCATCTCTATCCTCGGGTAGATTCTACTTTGATCTACCACTAGTTAGCTAGTACACTAAAGAACTTAACCATGTTCTATACTAGCCTAATAGCTTCTTCTATTTTAACTTACCTTACTGCTTAAACTCACTGCATAAGTTCTGTTTCATACCTTGTCATAAGTATGTATATAAATATATGTATACAACTCAATATGAAAAGGAATCTAAAATGATACAACTTAACTCACTGAGTTATCTTTTTAATATTCATTATCTTTTTCCCTTTCTTAATTAATATTTTAGATCTAGAGTACTTTTGAGTTCTCTTAGGTCTTATTTGGATTCAGTCATGTTTTTGTTTATGATGTATTTGGTACAAGATTTGTTATCTATTATACTGTTTATTGCTCTGAGTTTAACTTGTTTTTTATCTTACTATTTGTAATTTGATTTATGTCATGTTGTGTGTCATGAGATGAAGTATACTAAAAAGCATGTAACTACTGAAAACTTATGCATTAGTCCTTGGGCTTGCTTGTCTGAAAATATTTTTCTAAAAATAATAATTGTAATATGAAGATCTGGAATATACACATATAATGTATATATAAAAATTCAATCTGAAAATAGTCGTTGTGTTAGCTAGACTGATCAATTCAGGGATTTGACATCTTAAACCCATTAGTCCAACCTAGAAATAGTGTAACTAACGTACAACTAGCACTCTCTCCCTAAAAACTTGGTCAATAATTATGTCTTTTCTAACAAACATGGTTTTTTTTGCTAATAAACGTGCAAACTCACAAGTGCTCCCTCGTATCCACCCTTAAAATGATGTTCGAAACATCAAATATTTTCTACTTTAAAATAGAATCCCATTTTAAAAATATTATTTTGGCATGACTTATCATGTAATGTATATCATGCATGTAATCTTATTATTCTTCTTTTCAAATTATATTTTATTAGCCATCGAACTATTATAGTTCTATTCAGTGTATTTTTTATTGAAGTTCTTGTTTCTATAACTTATTAAGCTAGTTAATAAGTTTTGTGTAAGTTATTTTGTATTTTGATGTGCATTTGCTAGTTTTCTACTTTCTAAGTTTGTATAATGTTTCTATGACTATTCCTTGTTTTCATTATGTTTTCGGTTATAATCTACCAATTACTGGGCTGTTTCTAAACTACTATTAAGTTTTTCATACTTGTATAAGTTTAAAGGTTGTGATTTTGGAAAAATATTCTTCCTTTCTTTGTTTTGTTATCATTTCTTTACTGTTTTCTATTTATTTTATTGTTTTTATTACTTTTGCTATTTACACGGGTGTACATACGATCATGTGTAAAGTCGTGATAGCTTCTAAAATTTTTTTCACTAAATTTTAACCTATTACATAGTCGTGCATTTCATGACGCACGGTCATGCACAATTAATACATGGTTATGGGCTTACATACTTGGGCTTGCATAAACCTCTTATACAGTCATTGCTTCAACAAGACATGACCCTACAAAATTGGGAAATCGCATATGGCTATGTCCCTTAAGTCACACGGTCGTATGTTTGAAGGCATTCTACACTGGCCTTAATCATGCATGCATTACATGATTGTGACCATATAGAGAAACACAACCACATATGCATGTACATTGTGCACACAAGCGTGCGTTGCACTCTGCTTTTATAATTTTCACCTCTGGATCTTATAGAATAATGCCCAAACTGAACTCAATCTCAATTTATCTTCAAATAAACATATTCTAGCATATATACATGCAAACACATGGTTTTATCACAAACCTTCATCATCTCATAACATCTAATCATAACTAAGCATGTTTTTGAAATCTTAAAACATAACACACAACACACATATATACTTTAAGCATGCTTCTATGTCCAAATCTCTCAATTTCTATCAACTATAATATCATGCTACTACTTAAGCTCTAAATATACTTATTATCTCATCTAATACCTAATATAGGGAAATACATGCTAAATAAACAGAGAAATAGGGAAAAAGACAAGTAAATACTTACCTGAAGCTGTTAAGGTCTTCTATCTTTCTAACTTTAATTGAATTCTAGCTGGATTGGCTACTAGAACCTGACTTCTCTCTCTACTAATTTGGTTATAGTAAGTTAAAGAAAAAGAGAAGAAAAATAGGTAAGCTGGTTGAAAACATAATCCTCTATTTTATATAGTTACGTTACTCAAGAGAGACACACGATTGTGTGCCATTGAGGTGCATAGTCGTACTCTACACTCAAGGGATACATAGGCATGTGTCCAAAGGACATATAGTCGTGCTCTAAGCATAAGCTATATAAAGTCTCAAAAAGACTACTTTACTTTTTTAACACTTCCTAAATCTAGTTTCGATTATAAAATAGCTTTCTTAACCCTGATTCACAGCGTAAAAATACTATTCTAGCCTAAGGATATTATAGTCTCTTCTATCGAATATAAAAATTTTGCAACCTCCAATAAATGACCATTTTGACGACTAAATATTCTAACTCATAATAATTTCTATCTAAAACTAAATGTTATTGCCAACATTAAGATTTCATGAGTTACAACATTATTACCTTTGATAATCTTAATAAATGTATTAACAAAACAATATTATTAGACAATAAATAATCAAAATAGCTTTAAAACCTTATAAGCTACATCTTTTAAGGATTCTTGGTGCATCATCATTGATTCTTTTTTTGGCTAAGAAAATAACATGTTATTATGATCTCAAGCACAAGATTATAAAAGTTGTAATGAAAACCTTTAAAACATATGATTTTCAAAAGAAGTATCACCTTTAAATCGATAAAAATTTTTAAACCATTGTTCATTTGTCATTTGATAGAAAAAACACATGTCAGTTGAAAAAACCTAATACCTTCAAGTGTATTGAATTTTTCACAACCAATGTATTTCCTGGAAAATTAACCTTATGCTTAAAAAACTAGAAAAATGTATCATTACTTAATTTTGCAAGTTTCAGTGAATATACATTTTTAATAATTAAACATTCTGACAACTCACAAGATCAAAACTTCATGAGATATGACACTTTATTATCTTTGACAATCTTGACTCAAAAATTATTGCATCTTAACTAATGAACAATAATCTTAGCCTAAAGTGCTAGCTTAGCCATACATTACAAAGTTGATATTATAACGGTATAAATTCACGAATCCAAGTACTTTACCACAATATTCAATCTAGAATTCAATCTAACTTTAAATGAAGTCTTATAGACACCTTACATGCCACTACATGTAGGACTCGCTGCCACGCGTACCCCTGTTGCTGAATAATATAACTCTTTTTTTTATTAATAAACTAGAAATTCGGGTACACGCGACGAAAATCCTACGAAAAAAAATCTACTGCTAAATACATGCACATAGCAGAAGCTGAAACTGAAACTGAAAATACAATATACAATGAGTCCATAATAGCCTTTTCATATATACATATTGTTTCTGTACATCTGATAACATTTGAGAGTATACATTTGTATTACTAGACCCAATAGGTCCAAAATTGTACATATACATACTGAAAAACTGGTGTGTGGCCTTCTTCTATTGTAGGACCCGCCGCCCCGAGTACCCCTGCTGCCGAAGAATACTGTTCTTTTTATTTATTAAACTAGAAATTGGGTACCCGAGACAGGAATTTTACGAAAAGAAAACCTGTTGACTAACTTTACATTGCAAGCGGAAGCTGAACTGAACTGAAATGAAATATGCAAATGAGCCCAACTGGCTTTTCATATACATATAACTGTTTTGTACAATATTCTTTACATCTGGAAACATTTACAATGTATATACAAGACCTCACAGGTCTAAAACTGAAAATACAACTGAAAACTGTGTGTGTGGGGTCCTCTCTCGCCAACCTCGATCCACCCGCTCCTCGTCAGCAGCACACTAACCTGAAAAGGAAGGAATAAGGAAAGGGATGAGTGATAAAGATCACCCAGTAAGCATTCCTTACTTCCCTCGACCCAAGCAAGCACAAACAAGGGCATACATACCTGATCGGCCCTAATCATACATCTACGCGCTTACGGGTGCTGAATCTGATTGCTGGATTACTGTTTCTCATTATTAATCATATTCTGAAATAAATGTCATGATATGATATGATACTGATAACTGGATATACATGCATGCGAATCTCTATACGTACCCAAAGGTACTTGCTGTGCTGATCAGACTGATGAACATAGGGATTCGGCATCCTGGCCAAGAGGGCTGAACATTCTAGCTACTGGCTAGAAAGTTGAGTACTGAAATGCTGAGCAAACTGACTGGTGTCAGAATGCTGGGTCCCACAGATGCCCCCTCGAGTTCACCCCAAAACTGAAACCCATACATTGGGTCCTGACTGCTGAAATCTACTTTATTCGGATCCCTGGATCCTCTTTCAGACTATATGTCATGCTATGAATGCATATGCTGCATTTCTTATCTGAAATTTGGATTATCTGATGTCAATTAGGTCTTGGATGGATTACTAAACTTTTAATAAGTCATTTCTGCAAATTCTGAGAAAATAAGGCTGAAGCACGGGCGTGCAAAGCAAACGCACGGGCGTGCACTCGCACACACGGCCGTGCTGCACACAGGCACACGGGCGTGTGCCCAGACACACGGGACCGTGCCCCGGTCGTGTGTCTGGCCGTGCAAGCTACTGGAATCTAATGGCCATTTCATGCAAAATAAAGGACACACGACCGTGTCCCTCAGGACACACAGTCGTGTCCTCAGCTTTCCAGACCGTGTGCACTTCGTGCACACGGCCGTGCCTTCGCAGAGACAAGGGCACACGGGCGTGCTCTTACGGGCACACGGTCGTGCGCCTTGTCTTGCTCAGACATGGCTCGCCTGAATCTGTTGGAAACCAACCAATTTCTCATCCAAACTTCAATTAAACATAATCAACCATCCAAAGCACTTCAATATACATATTCCCATCATCAATTTCATCATTCAACAAACATCAAGCATTTCACCATGCAAATCTGAGATTTCTCTCACTAACACACACGTACTGAACAAGCATGCATCTTGGGTGGAAAATCATCATATAATCATCATCTCATCAGCATATAAACATACCAATATCACACAATATGCTAGGAATGGAAACACACGTTTCCAATCAACATCAAACAAGCTAGGAACACGCTGAAGAAGTAAGAAACACTTACCTCTAGACATGGCTGCTGGAAACGCAAACTCAAGCTAATCTCTCTGATCTCTAGCTGGATTGGGAGCCGCTGGAAGCTGAACTTCTCGCCTAGGGCTGGGAACTGCTGAAATGGAGAAGGAAAAGCTGAAATGGGTGAGAAAATGCAATAACTCTCGCCTCTCTCTCCTTTTCTACCCATCTGCACGGGCGTGTAGGGATGATGCACGGGAGTGCACCAAGGGAAAATGGATGAAATCTATTTCCCGTGCTTCGCATGATTAAAACCTTCCTAAAGGAATCACACGAAGGCCACACAGCTCTGGAAAACTACCAACTCATCCCTGAACTCTTCTAGACTCCCAAACTATCTCTGAATTCTATTTCTAACCCCAAAACTCTACCCCTAAGGGCTTTTTTAACCTGGGATGCTACATTCCTCCCCCCTTAAAAGAATTCTGATCCCAGAATTACCTGAACAACTCTAGGAACCTATCCCTAATCTCAGACTCTACCTCCTAGGTGGCTTCTTCCACACGCTGGCTGCGCCACAAAACTTTAACCAGGGGAATCTCTTTATTTTTGAGGACTTTGACTCTGTAGTCGAGAATCTGTACAGACACTTCCTAGTAGCTCAAGTCTTCTGCCAACTCTATCTCTGAAAACTGAAGAACATGCGATGGATCACCCACATACTTCCTCAACTGAGACACGTGGAAGATATTATGGATTTCGTCCATACTAGCTGGCACCGCTAATCTATAGGCGACTATCCCTACCCTCTCAAGAATCTCGTAGGGACCAATGAATCTGGGCGTTAACTTTCCTTTTTTACCAAATCTGAGGACTTGCCTGTAGGGAGCAATCCTCAGAAATACCTTATCGCCCACTGCAAACTCTATCTCTCTGCGCCGTAGATCAGCATAACTCTTCTGACGATCCTGGGCCTGTTTCATTCTCTGTCTGATAATCTTGACTTGCTCAATCATCCTCTGAGTAGTCTCTGGTCCCACTGCTGACTCCAAGGAATCCCTCTCCCCAATCTCATCCCAATAGAGAGGAGATCTGCACTTCCGACCATACAACGCCTCGAATGGAGCCATCTGAATCGTCGTCTGGAAGCTATTATTATAGGTGAACTCCATTAGAGGAATCAACTCCGCCTAATCGGTCTGAAAGTCCATGCAACATGCTCTCAGCATATCCTCCAGAACTTTATTCACCCTCTCAGTCTGGCCATCTGTCTGAGGGTGATATGCTGAGCTGAACTGTAGCCTGGTCCCCAATGCTCTCTGTAGAGATCTCTAGAAGGATGACAGAAATCTGGAGTCCCTATCTGACATTATCATCCTGAGAACCCCGTGGAGTCTCACCACCTCTCTGATGTAAAGTCTGGCTAGTTGCTCTGTAGACATTCCCTGTTTGACTGGCAAGAAATGTGCTGATTTGCTGAGCCGATCAACAATCACCCAAACACCCTCATATCCCCTCTGGACTCTGGGAAGACCCGAGATGAAGTCCATGGAGATATCATCCCATTTTCACTCAGGAATACCCAAAGGGTGAAGTAATCCTGAGGGCCTCTAGTGTTTTGCCTTCACTTGCTGACATATAAGGCATCTGGAGACGAAGTCTACTATGTCCTTCTTCATCCCTGACCACCAGAAACTTCTCTTGAGGTCTCTATACATTTTCGTACTGTCTGGGTACGCTGAATACACTGCACTGTGCACCTTTGACAAAATCTTCTGTCTCAGCTCTGGACTCTGGGGCACACATAATCTGCCTCTGAACCTCAAAATCCCATCAGTGAACTCAAAGTCAGGCACTGCTCTCTCTGACATCTTTTGAACCATACTTTGAGTCCACTCATCTCACATCTGCTCCTCTCTGATCTCATCATACAGAGAAGATCTGATACGCAGCCTGGAAAAACCCGTAGACATCACCTCAATCTGCTCTCTGATCAACTCATGCTGCAACTCTCTCTGAATCGATAAGCTGGATAGAGCTACTCGCCTATTTAAGGCGTCAGCCACCACATTGGCTCTCCCTGGGTGGTATCGGATGTCGTAATCATAGTCCTTCACCAGCTCCAACCATCTCCTCTGTCACATGTTGAGCTCCTTCTGGGTGAAGAAATATTTCAGACTTTTGTGGTCTGAATATATACTACATCTGACTCCATACAGATAATACCTCCAAATTTTTAGGGCGAAAACGACCGCTGCCAACTCTAGGTCGTGGGTAGGGTATCTCAACTCGTGATCTCTCAATTGCCTAGAAGCGTAGGCAATCACCCTACCATTCTGCATCAGAACAGCCCCGATCCCCTGATGGCATGCATCTGTATAGATATCGAACTCTACCCCCTCCTGGGGTAGCGCCAAAACTGGAGCGCTAGTCAACCTCTCCTTAAGCTCCAAAAATCGCTCCTCGCACTCCTCTGACCACACAAACGGAGTCTCTTTCCTAGTCAATGCGGTAAGAGGCCTTACTAGGCTGGAGAACCCCTCAATGAACCTCCTATAATAGCCTGCTAGCCCGAGGAAGCTTCTGACTTCTTTCACTATCTTCGGTCTCGGCTAACTCAGAATCGCTTCCACCTTGTTGGGGTCCACTGAAATACCCTCTGCTGTCACCACGTGGCTTAGGAATGCCACCCTGTCAAGCCAGAACTCACACTTGGAGAACTTGGCAAACAGATGCTGATCTCTCAATCTCTGAAGCACGAATCTCAAATACTCCTCGTACTCTGTTACACTTCTGGAATACACCAGAATGTCGTCGATGAATACCACCACAAACTGGTCCAGGCAGTCATGAAAGACCCGATTCATCAGATCCATGAAGATGGCTGGGATATTGGTCAATCCAAATGGCATGACCACGAACTCGTAATGCCTATAACGAGTCCAAAAAGCAGTTTTGGGGACATCTCTCTCTGCTACTCTGACCTGATAGTAGCCTGATCTCAGGTCGATCTTGGAGAACACCAATGCGCCTCTCAACTGATCAAAAAGGTCGTCGATCCTCAGCAGGGGATACTTATTCTTCACCGTCATCCTATTCAGCTCCCTGTAGTCGATGCACATCCGTATTGACCCGTCCTTCTTCTTTACAAATAAGATTGGAGCTCCCCACAGTGAACAGCTCGGTCGAATGAATTTCTTATTAACCAACTCCTGTAACTGCTTCTTCAACTCCTGGAGCTCAGATGGAGACATCCGATACGAAGCCTTGGAAATTGGAGCCGTACCAAGGAGAAGCTCGATACTGAACTCCAATTCCCTGTCTGGAGGTAGCCTTGACAACTCATCTGGGAAGATGTCTCTGAAATCTCTGACAACGGGCACCTCATCGATACTTGGCCCTATAGAACTGCCACACACTACATTGGCCAAGTACCCAACACATCTCTGCCTCATCAATCTGCTCGCCTGGATACATGAGATCAACATACTTTCTACTCTGCCCTCACCGAATATGAAACAATCAGGGCCTATGTGGAATCTAACCTTCTTTCTTCCACAGTCTATCTCTGCATCATATTTTCCCAAGAAGTCTATTCCCAAGATCATGTCGAAATCTGCTAACTCCAGCAGAATCAAATCGATACTCATGGGCCTACCCATAACCTCTATCATCTGACCATAGAGGACTCTATCACTCACCACATAACCCCCATCTGGCATCTCAACTAGGATACTCCTATCGGCCACACTAGGGTCAACCCCTAATCTCTCTACCACTCCCCTAGAAATGAAGCTGTATGTGGCCCCGCAATCAACCAATATAAACAAAGGAGTACCAAGGTAAAGAATCTGACTAGTGACTGCATGGGGTATGACATCTGCCTGCTCCTGACGGACAGCATATACTCTGGCTCTGCCTCCACCTCCGTCTCCTCTTGACGTACCAGCACCTCCTCCAGGTGCTCCAACTCCAGGTCTGGAAAAGTCTGCTTTACCCCTCTTTGCACCACCTCTAGGTGGACCTCCTCTACCTCTGGGCTGACCACCAATACCTCTGCTGGGCCCAATACCTGCTCCACCTCTGGCTGGGCACTCAAATATCTTGTGTCCTGGCTTACGGCACAAGTAACATACGATCTGGCCAGCAAGGCACTCGCCTAAATGACGTCTGCCACATCTAGTACACTGTGGCAGGGAAAACTGTGGTGCAGTCCTCTGTCTCTGACTCTGGAAACCCCTAGTTGATCTCTTGGCCGACATCGGCCTCTTGCCCTTATCTCTGTCATCTACTCTCTCAGCTGCTTAGCTCATGGCGCCCATCCTCTGAAGACCGGCCTCTGATCTGAGGGCTCTCCCCAAAGCATCACTGAACTGCTGGGGAGGATACGGTCCAGTCAAGACATCCTTGGCTATAGTTGGATGTAAGCCGTGGATGAACTTCTGCACTCTTCCCAACTCAGTCCCCGCCAAACTAGGGACAAATCGTGCCAAGGCATTGAACTTTGTAACGTACTCCTTCACTGAACTAGGCCCCTGAACCAAATCGATGAACTCCTGGGCCTTAGCATACATCAGCTCTGAGCCCCGGTACTCGGCATCAAACAGTCGTCTAAACTCAGTCCACGTCATTTGCTGCTCGGGGATGGTAGCCTTAGCTAGGCCCCACCAAACCTTGGCATCACCTCAGAGATGGAATGACGCAAATCAAACCTTCTCTCTCTCTGATAACGTGAAGAGACCCATAATGCTCTCCACTGACTCTATCCATTCTTCTACCACTGCAAGATCTCTGGACCCACTAAATTTTATCGGCTGATACGGCCCTAGCAGATGATAAATGGGATACAGTCTCTCTGATGAACCAGTACCAGCTGTATCTGTACTCATGGCCTGGCTGTACTCTGTAAACCCAACCGGATACTGATACCCCTCTCTGACAGGCTGAGGCTGAAACTGATAATCCTCTCTAACTGATTGAGGCACTGAATAATACTGTGGCTGAGGCTGAGAGTGTGGTTGTGCTGCTCTTCTTCTTGAAGACTGATAAGTTTCATGCTGAGGGGGATTAACTCTGGCTGGCTATTGAACAATACCCACACCAGCCTGCTGAAGACTTTCTCTGACAACTTCCCCTATCATTTCTCTGAGCTGATCCTGCCTGATAGACACATGGGAGGAACTCTGAGATCGTCGCCCCCTACCCACACTCACACTTATGGGTTGGACATGAGGGCTACTACTGGCCTCATCTAGGTATCTAGGGACATATTCCTCTTCTCTATCTATAGCACCACAAGCAAACAGGGGTTAGAAACACAAAACACATCAAAAGCTGGAAAGAAAAGGGATGCTACCAACTCACCCCTGAACTCTTCTAGACTCTCAAACTATCTCTGAATTCTATTTCTAACCCCAAAACTCTACCCCTAAGGGCTTTTCTAACCTGGGATGCTACACCTATCAACCTCAGTCCACTCGCTCCTCGTCAGCAGCAAACTGACCTGAAAAGGAAGGAAGAAGGAAAGGGATGAGTGATAAATATCACCCAGTAAACATTCCTTACTTCCTTTAACCCAAGCAAGCAACACACAACACATACATACCTGGCCTCGACCCTAAACATTCATCTAGTCGCTTGCTGGTGCTGAAACTACTTTACTGATTATCTGATTGCTTACTGATTACTGGATATCATTATTAATGCATGTCATGATATAGATGTCATGTCATGCTAAATTGGAAACTGAAAATGCATGTATTTGAATCTATTTGTACCCGAATATACCTGTTGTACTGATCAAGCTGATGAACACAGAGATTCGACAACTTGGCCATGTGGGCTAAACAGTCTAGCTACTAGCTAGAAAGCTAAAATAAATGTTGAACGATCTGACTGGTGTCAGAAGGTTGAATCCCACAGATGCCCTCTCGAGTTCACCCAAGCTCTAACTCGTACATCGGGTTCTGAATGTTGAATACTACTGAATTCAGATCCCTTGATCCTCTCATGCTACATGTCATGCTATGAGATGCTCATGCAACATTAATTAACTGAATATCTGATTATTTGATGCTTATTACCCTTTATAATTTATTTCCTATGCTTTATAAGTCATTTTATACTTTTTTTTGTGAAAAACTGCTGGTGCACGGGCATGTGAGCAAGGCACACAGGTGTGTTGGAGTCACACACGGGCGTGCATGGCAAAGGCACACGAGTGTATGCCCAGACGCATGGGGTCTTGCACTGACCGTGCAGTCAGTCGTGCTCGCTTCTGGAATTTTTATGCATTTCACTGGAAATAGATGGAACACAGTCATGTCCCTCAGGACACACGGACGTGCGTCTATAAACCAAGTCATGCACACTTTGTGCACACGGGCGTGTCCTTACAGAAATAAGGGCACACAGACATACTCATGCGGGCACATGGGCATGTGTCTTGTTCTGTATTAACAGCACTCGCCTAGAAATACAGGAATCCATGGCATTTCTCATCCAAATTCAAATTAACTTAAAATACACATTCTAGGCACTCCAATATACACATATCAAGCATCAATTTCATCATTCATCCATCATAACTTATTCCACCATGGAAATGTCTCATTTCTCTCACAATAACACACACAAGCAAAGTAAGCATGGTTCTTGGGTAGAGATCATCATCCCATGCATCATTCATCAGCATATCAACACATATACATGTCAACTAACTCATAAGCATGCTGGGAACAAAACACACAGCACACATCATCATTAAACATGTTGGGAAACTCAAGGAAGAAGTAAGGAAACACTTACCTCTTGATATAGCTGCTGGAAGTCTTTCTCTCAAGCTAATCTCTTACTTTTCTAGCTGGATTGGGAGTCGTTAGTGACTAGAAATTGGTTCTAGGGCTGGGAACCGATGAAAACAGAAGGAAACTCGGCTGAAATGGAAAATCCTGGGTGAGAAACCTAATAAATCTCCTGTCTCTCTCTCAACTGCCCACCTACACAAGTGTGCAGGGGCAAAGTGCACGGGAATGCACAAGGGAAAATGAATATAATTCATTTCCTGCGCTTCGCATGATTGAAACCTCTCAAAAGGAATCATGCAGAGGCCATACAGGCTCTAGAAACTTACTATCTCACCCTAAACTCTTTTAAACTCCCAATCTATTTCTAAATTTCACTTCTAACCCCAAAACTCTACCCCTAAGGGCTTTTCTAATCCTGGGATGCTACACTACAAGCCTTTCATAAATCACCGTGCATTGACACTTAAGTTGCATGTGTCATTACACATCTTCACATGTATCATGTGTAATTCACATACTCTTATATGCTTTGGTAAGTTATTCATGAGCTCTCACACATTGTCACCTATTTTTAATGCACTTTGCATGCCATATTTAGATCTTTTACATGCTTTAATATGTCTCATTTATAGTTTATGCGCTCATAACCAATGAACAATAATCATAGCCTAATGTGCTAGCTAGGCCACACATTACAGAGTGATATCATAACATTATAAATTCCCTAATCCAGGTACTTTAAGAAAATATTCAATATTGAATTCAATTACTCTAGTCAAAGTCTCATAGATGTCTCATACACTTTTACATACCACTATAAGTCCTTCATATATCACCATGGTGGACACTTTCCTTTCACATGCTACTATACACCTTCAAATGTAGAATGTGCATTTCATGCACTCTTATTTGCTTTAGTAAGTTGTCCATGCATTCTCAGACATTGTCACATCTTTTTAATGTATTTCACACATGACCTTTTTTATATGTTCTAATATGTCTTGTTCATAGTTTATACACTTACAAGTGTCTTAGAAAAAACTTTCAAGCTTACTTACATGCTTCTAGAAACCCTTACATGCTCCCAAGACCATCTTATATGCCCATACACTTGATATAAACCACATATAGAAAGAATGCAAACATGTGCCCTCACACACTTGCACATGTTGATCTTATGATATTACATGCTAACACACGATGCAACATGCCAACTAACAACCTTAATGCGTTGACAGATGCTATCAATACACAATAGACGCCAATCAAATATTTCCATGTGCTTTAGTATGCTCTCAAACATTGGATGACACTAAAAAATAATTTAACATGATTGCACACATTGGGAAAGTTTCTGATGCATCGACACATGCCTTCACTCACCAAGAAGACAATACAACACGCTTGTACGTGTCATCATGCATCGAAAGACCATCTTAATGCATTGCCACATCTCGGGATGTATTCTCACACATAACGTGCACCAAATTGTATAATAGGTCAAGTTGACTAGTTAATCAGGTCTAGAAAATCTAATTTGACCCATTCGGGTTAATCATATAACCTGTTGACTAGATGGTTTGGCTTGTTGACAATTGACACTAAATTGGCTAAACTTATTTGATTAATTGAGTTGGATTATCAAATTTTCCCAACCCCATTTTGACTTGCAAACGTTATTTAAACCCTAATTCTGAAAATTTTCAACCCAACATTGATTCAACTAATTTTGTGGTTAACCAGTCAATTTGGTAAAAAAAAAAATCTATTCTATTTGTCGGAATAACACCATAATAAAGAAGGGAAATTTGTTGCTACCAATAGTGATTTAAGCTAAGCTAAGCTAAGCCTAAAGATCAAGTCGATGATGACTTAATTTTTCATCAGAATAGAGTTTATAATGATTTATATAAAATTCCCAAAACTGACTATAAACCTTAGAATGGAAATTAATATAATTTTAATCCAAAATCAATCTTAATTTCACTTAAAAGATCTCGTAACCTACTATGTATGGTTATGATACCAAATATAGGATTAATTGCACAATTTCATACATCACATTTCGTGAAGTTCAACACAACTATGTAATTCATGCGCATGTAAGTTAAGAAATACTTGAAATTAATAGTATTAGAGATTCAAACAAACATGATGTGCCTTGATTGATGCAAACTCATTTATGAATCTAATTGATTATCAATATGGTAATACTAGTCTTCTTTTCCATATTCTCTTAAAATAACAATATTTTTAAGTGATGATTTATTGTACATATATTAAGAAATTTGAAATAGTCTCTTATTATAATAGTTTATTAGACTATTCTATCACAAATTTACTAAATTCAATAACTCATACTTACATTATCATAACTTAAATTTTATCTATAAGGTATAAAAAAATATTTAACAAAATTGATCATGGTATTTACTGAAAACTTAATTTGTTAAACTAGACATTTACCCAAGTTTATTAAATTAAAACAATATAATTTTCAAACATTTGTGCCTTAAACTAGGTTATACAGTTAGTTCTGCAACGAGTTCAAAGAGTCAGTCATGCAAGATGGCTTCTCATTTCTCATGATTACAGACCAGAGTAAAAGAGATACTACAACAGATTTAATAAGTTGATTTTGTACAAGAAAATGTAAATGCCAAGAAGATCATTATGCAAGACCTGTCTCCCAAGTCAGCTGCAACAAAATCCCGTAGATCAAGATTCAAGAGAACTGGTAAATTGACTCACGGATTCTAACTGGAGACTCAGATATGGTACGTGCACCTGGGAGTGTGTGACTTGAGGGCAAATTTATTGGATTCCAACATAAAATTTGTCATTATACAATTTAGTTGAGCAGAGGAAAAAACATTATCATAATCTTTTGTTATTATTATCTTTTTTTTTTTATGTATTAAAAAATTATTTATATCAAATACATTTTAAAAATTAATAAATATAAAAATAAAAATAAATATAATATGATATTTTAAACTGAATTTTTTAAATAAAGACAAAATTATAAAAAAATAAAAATTATTAAGATAATTTTTTAATATCTAAAAAAAATGAGATAATTAGATTATCTTTTATATTATTTATTAGATTAATTTTTGATAATCTTTTATTAGGTAATAAAATAACATACTTGTTATTTGCAAGTGAAAACACCATCTCTGTAAATGATTAAATTTTGCTTATATTCTTTAATGGAGTATCGAGAAATAGTTTAGAAAATCAAACCCATTTTCTACCATCAATTCCAGACATCGGAATGCCACTCAACAATACCCTTAACTATTAGAAGTCCACGTGCATGGTAATATTTCTGCAAATGTGTTCATCCGATATTAAGTCATGCGTATTGTCATTAGCTTCGAAACTCGACAAAAGTTAATTATTGACCATAACCAGAATCCTACGAAACAAGTCTCAGCTCCCCAACTTCCGAGCCAAGCTTTGAGATTATAAATAAACTGATGAATTGAAAACGAGAATTAGGGCGCCGTCTGACAAGGCTAAAACCTGATGACACGATGCACATGGCTTCATAAACATATAAAGATTTGGACTTGATTTGCTTAAGCACATGCATCTCAACCTGATTTTGGATTCAACCCCTTTATCTATGTATCTTTCAATAATTTTGCTTAAAAAGTTAACATAAATTAATAAAGTAGGAAACAAAAAGAGGCCGAATGTGATCTGCTCCGGGTTACGCATTATGCAAATGCTAGTTTCTGTTCATTGATTTTGACAAAACCTGCCTTCATTATTATAGTTTTCGTAGATATTGTCTGTGGAAGACAGGGCGAATCTTAAACCGCATTCTCTTTGACCCACTTCATTCTTTTTTCTTATAATTCATGTACTAATATTCATTAATCTTAAAGACTGATCAGAAACACAACACCGACGCAAGCACGGTTAGGCATTTTGTGTAGAGATAACTCCAAAATTAGATTAAGAAAACTTGACAAGATCATGCTTGAACGACCAGCCAATCACTTTGTTTTTATCCTCAGATTTCAAAATTTTTTATTAACTTTTTATATCAATCATCCGGATAAAGAATTTCAAGATCATATATATATATATATATATATATAATGCTTTGTAGTGTTTGTTTGCTTTCAAGCATATTTTGCATTATTTCAAATGTATGTATACTCATGATAATGCTTAATGAATGTCTTGGTGTCATGAATCCAATGCATTATGGCCTCTTTTTTTTTTCCTTTTAAATAAATTCTTCATGATCTCATTGTAAACCAAAATAAAATTATTTTAGGAGTGTACATATATTATGTTCTAAATCAGTTTCTTCGAAGATGTAAAACTATTAATGTTAAGATTAGCCAGCTTTTATGTTTTATGTGAAACAAACTTTTAACATTGTCGAGTTTAGTACTTTCGCTTAATTAGGTTCGTATCATTATTATGGCACTGTCTCTTTTAAATGCTGAAATTCTGATACTTCTTTATAGGTCAAACAACATATTACCGTTTAAGGTTTCGTTTAATAATAAATTATCACCCGTAAAAGTTTTAAAAGCTAAATACCCATAATTTTTTTATGAAAAGACTAAAACATCATTTATAAATTTTAGTTATATTAATATTAAATAAAATTTGTATATAAATATATTAAAACAAATTTAAAATAAAATAATATTAAAATAATAATACAAATTTAATAAAAATTTAAAAATAAAATAAATAATTAAAAAGCCAGCAGCTTGTGGTGATACTACGGCGGTTGGTACGCTTCAATAATTATTTATTTTAAAAAGTTTATTAAATTTGTATTAATATTTAATATATTATTACAATTACCTAATTAATATTTTTATAAAATTTATTTTTAATTCAAAAAGATAAAAATACTCTTCTAACTTTAGTTAATAGGTGAGTATTTAACTTTTAAAACTTTTGCGAGTGGCAATTGTCAGTAAGCAAAACCTTGGGTGGCAATTTAACGCTTGACCCTTCTTTATATTCTGTAACTTTGATTATACCAACTTTACTTTTAGTTATAGATAATGACAGGATTTGGAATGACAGGTGTTTATAAAGAGTTTGTCTTCAAAATGACTCGATTTTGGAGAGCTCCGTAAGAAAGAGAACTTGATGTTCCTAAAAGCTTCAACACATATTTTATGTGGTCTATGATGTTTGATAATAATATTATTTATTCCTCACATTCTTCTTTTTTTTTTTTGAATAATTCTTTATATTTATAGGATAAAAATGAAAGATTATAGTCTTATTGATTTATAATTTAAATTTAAATTCAAAAATTAAATTCATACACTTTAGATGAAGATAGGATAACAATCATGTCCTAAAATGGTAGGAAGTTATGAATTTCGCATGTTGACACGTGATAAGATAGGAATGCAAGTTGGCATATCACTTCCTTTAGGTGACGAATATATATTGCTAATCATAATTTCTCTAGCTAGTTTCTTCTCGAGATGTCATTTCATGAATTTGATGAAAGAGAAATTTTACTGTATAACAAAGATGATATGAATCCGAGTAGCTCTCATCCTCTTTAAGATAATCTAGAAATGCTAATCATGCTCTTGTAAGGGATGACTTAAGCCAAGGCCACCAATTTTGAAGATGTCACGACACACAAAATGAACAAGCATAGGTTTGAGTCATACATTCGAATAAATTTTAAGCATCACAATCATCATTCATGATAGCATAGGGTATCACAATTCATCAAATGGCTTTACACAAAGCTAAAAAAATGAAAGTCAAATCGGATGAGAATTGAGCTGAAAATAAGCAAGGCAAGCAAGTGCCTTACTTGCACACATGACTGCATGCACACTTATCTACATGTTGCGACATGGTATTACAACACCTAGTCTCTGCTTTACGCGCATGTTTGCATGTATGATGGGGCTTGCTCACACATGTCTATGTGCACTCACCCTATGTTACCTTGCTATTCATGTGCACTCGTATGCCTAATGTCTACATGCCTCTAACGCCTGTGTACCCCAACCTTTGTGTGTGCTCTCTTGTGCCCATGCACACTTATACCATAGCATGACATTGTAAACACTTTTGCTATATATTACTATACATGATCTTACTATAAAATATTACTAATGGATGTTATTGGTAGTATAGATAAAATAATTATTATTTCCAATAATACACAACAGAAATACCTAATACTGAACTAAAATATGACAATGGATTTTGTAGTATAAATGATGTAACATGGCCAAAAAATAGTTTTTATATACTAGAAAACTTATACAAAGTAGGTGTGTGTATATACATGTACATAAACTGTATGTCTACATGCAAACATAAAACAAAGGAAGTATGCAAACCACAAGCATGCTACAAAACTGAAAACTGGATCCCAATTGACAACCATTTTCTCCTCTCACCCTCTACTGCACTGACCTGTAAGAGAAAGGAAAATAGAGAGTAAGTGATAGGAAAATAGAGAGTAAGTGATAAGTTTACCCAATAAGCGTTTCCTATCTCCAACCTTATATCAATCCTCCTCTGAGGATTCCTACTACAATCATAACATATTGATTGTTTTGTATAATGTTCTGAAGTTCATATTCTGTTATAGCATTCTTAAGTTATGGTTCATGTTTCATTACATATATGTATTATTTTCTGTAGGTATATTGTTTCATAGTTCTCATTGAATAATCACATGCTGGATAATGTCATGCTATATATGTCATATGGAATGACATGTTGAAAATCATATCTGATGCCCTTTGGTTAATTATAAAACTGGCTGTATACTAAAAACAATGATCCGAAGATCCTAAAATATTTGTCAAACTGTTGTGATAAAATATTGTAATTGAAAACAACTGTTGTGTTACACAGACTGATGAATACAAGGATTCGACACTCTGTCCATGTGAGTTTTCAATGCTAACACGTAGGCAGTAACTGACTAATCGATGTACAGTAACTGAATCTGAATCTGAATCTGTAACTGAGTGCAAAGCACTAAAACCTAAGCTGTTAGTTGAAAGCACATCAGCATATGCCTATATATAGTGGTTAGTATGGTCATAGACCCTGATGCTGTTTGGTTACGTTAAAACTCAAAAGTGCCCTCTCGTATTCATCATACTTTTCTAACTAAAACCATGTAATTGGATTTTTGGATCTTGTTTTAAAAACATTATATAGCATGTCATGTCATGATATGTATATGATGCATCATGTATGTTTACTTTGCTTTCTTATACTAAATAATATCAATAATCTTAGGTTTATTATGCATTATGTTTGTTTCATGCTTAAAATCTCATTTCTGCCTGACGCATGGGCATGCATAAGCTTGCATGGGTCGTGTGCCAGTCGTACAGCCTGGTCATGCTAACTTCTATGATTTTAGTTATTTTCTCATTTTATGCGTATGTACAGTTGTGGCATTAACATGCACGATTGTAATCTGATGTTATTTGGTTGTGCATGGGATCGTGAACACAGTCGTGACCATGCAAGAGATGACCTACACAGGTGTGTACTACAGGTGCACGGTCATGCATCTCACTTTGCTTTCTCATACTGAATAATATCAATTATCTTGGGTTACTATACATTATGCTTGTTTCATGCTTAAAATCTCATTTTTGCTTGATGCATGGGCGTACGTAACTAGGTACACGGGTGTGCATAAGCTTGCATGGGTCGTGTGCCAATTGTACAGTCTGGTCATGCTAGCTTCTATGATTTTAGTTATTTTCTCATTTTATACGTATGTACAGTTGTGACATTAACATGCACGATTGTAATCTGATGTTATTTGGTCGTGCACGAGATCGTGAACATGATCGTGACCATGTAAGACATGACCTACACGAGCATGTACTACGGGTGTACGGTCATGCATCTCACTATACTTTAACATGGTCAATGCTAATAAAGCTTATTCCCATCCAATTTCATACCAAATGTAAATCAATCATTTTCAATAAATTTTCATACTCAAAACACTTCATAAACACATACTTATCACTTCAACAATATCAAATCAACATTTCCATCAACCCTTTTTTTCAAATCATACATATCCAAGTATATCAACACACAAAATCCATATACATGCATAATCATCATTATCATCAATTCTATATCATTAAACAAGCAAGGGAAGCATAAACATGTTGGAATCAAACTCATATCCAAGCATCACAACCATATCACACAAAAGGAAGAGAGGGAAAGAGGTAAGAAACACCTACCTCTAGCCATAGCAACCTTATTTCTCTCTCAAAAAAGATCTCACTGTCTAGCTTGATTGAAAACTTTTGGATGCTGCTCTTTTCTTCTAGGGTTAAGGATCTCTAGAATTGAAAGAAACTTTGGGTGAAAATAAGCTAGAAAAAGTGAGATTAGATCATCTTAAAGTATGGTGGTCGTGCATGGCTGGAAAATTACATTAATGCCATTTTTCCATGCCTGTATGAATAACCCCTCAAAAGGATTCATGCACAAGCCACCTAACTCAGAAAAAGTATCTATTTCACCCCTAAACTTCCTCAATTCTAATTTATACTATAATTTTTTACTACTAACCCCAAATTATCAACTTAAAGACATTTCTAACCCTAGGATATTACAGATGTCACCACACTTGCTTTTTGTTTGGTTCATAGATTTTTAACCTTTTTCATGTTTTTCTTTCATGTCTTGACTTCTAGAAGTTCTCCATTGCACCATTCTTGATGTTTTTGAGTTTCTAAAAAATCTTAACAAGAATTCGAATGTCAATCACCATTCAGAGTGAATTCAAACAATTAAGTAAAGCTCAAGTCTAAGGCCATTCAAGCTCATGAAGGGATTATGGGAAGACAAATAATGCATGCAAGATTATTCCAGTTTGGTACTTGTTTATAATTTATATCATAATGTGATTAGTAATAGATGAATTATACAATTTGTCTTATTAGTTTTCTTAGAACTTTGTGCCTTTAAGAACCAAGTCTTAATCTTTTATCCAATTTTTATTGCAAGAAGGAAGTTAGTGGTGGAGATTCAAGTAGGTGAATCTTGTAGCAAGTGGGTCGAGCTTTCCTTTACGCTTGTTTACAAGAGTTCTTTATGCTTAAATCACCCTCAAGTTGGTGGAACATCTCTCCTTTATGCTTGAGGTTTGTTTTCTTGTAAGTTTTTAGTTTATGTTTGTTGGTGTTGAGTTGATCATTATTTCTCTACATTTCTTAGTGATGAATGTGTGATAATTCATGGTGAAAGTTGAAGTTTTGAAGCTTGCTTGAAGTGGCGATTGCTTACAGTTGAATTAGTGTTAGATTTGGTGGGAAAATTACATGAAATTGAATGGTTTTAGTGATCGAATTGGGCTAGATTTTCAGGTTAGATTAGTATGAGTTAAGCATCTATTTTGGAAGCTTTACAACCCTTTTCAATTCAGATCAAAAGACCTCTAGTTTTTGGAGTGCAACGAAAACTTCCAAAATTTCACCATTTTACACATATAGATGAAACATGAAGATTTAATATCTTTAAAAATATCTTGTGGCAATGAAGCTTTGACTAGTGCAATTAATTTTCAATAAACTTTATGTCATACATTAATTATGTTTCTTTGCAATATTTTGAACTTTGATTGAAAATGCTTTGTTGGCATCATAAAATGGTTGATACATGCCTTAGGAAAGACTTAGAGAATCAAGATTACTTCCCATGTTGTCTTAATTTAGTTATAAATGAGAAAGGTAACTCTCATTCACATATTGAAAGTTCTTATTTCTTCATCTTTTTAAGTCTTCAACAATGTTTAAGTTATGATAGTTTGCTTCTAGTTGTCAATTGGAGAGCTAGCTACACAACCTCATGAAATGATTAGTTATTTAACTTTGAGATGTTTTAATTATTTGGTTTTTTAGATTACTGATATTTTTCATTTTTTACTTGTGTAGGTAGAAGGAAACTAAGGTTGCTCACTATTCATCTGATCACAAAGGAAAAATAAAGTTTAGAATCTAATCCCTCTTTAACAAGAGATATTTCTATGGATAGATATCCTATCAATTCTTTAGAGTAACTAATTGGGTAAAATGTCCCTTTAATACCATAGAGGATAAGAAAAAACATCCCATGAAGGTGTGCAAGTATATATTATGTGATGGTATTACTAATAGGATTGTGAAAGTGAATTGATGTGGGTTACATAGTTTTTAAAGAGCTCACTTGTTCTTGTTCTTCGTTGCTTCTCTCAAGGTTACGATAGAGAACAATGAATTATGATTGATCAAGACTTTTCCCAAGGGTAACATAGGTAAGACAAAATTATTTAAAAGAGACTCAAATAATTTTATGATGACTTGCTTTTGCAAAGCTTAAGGTCTTTGCTCATATCCTTGATATTTCTTACTTGATTGTGCCTTGAATAGTTGTCATTACTAACCATTGTTTACAATTGTAGCTTTTAAACATGTCTGATTTACATTATGAGGAGAGTATTGTGCTAGCGAGAGAGACAACACCGACTATAGAGAAAAAAGTTGGCTTTCATGGAGTAGTATTATAAAGTTGAAATTATTACTCTATAGGTTGAACTTGTTGCCATAAAGTGGAGCTTATAAATAGGAATTTTTCTATGATAAGCTACAATCTGAGTTGATCAAGCAAAGCGAGCTCTTGAAGTGTAAAAAATAATGCTTTAAGTTTCAGAGATAACATAGGAATAATCTAGGAATTATCCTTGAAGATGTCCTTAAAGAGAATATGAAATTTTATTATGACATGCTAATTATGGTCAATATAGGGGTGTGATTAATAAGAAAGCCAAAGCTCTATATATAAGCGTGTTTCATGCAATTAGGATTTAATTATTAGAATAAGATTTCTCTCTTTCATATAAGCATTATATGAAAATGGTTGGGGAGTAAAGTTGTCTTTGATCACAATAAGGTGTTCACGTAGCTCCTTGAAAGAAAGGCTAAAGACTAAAGAAAAACCTATTACATTGAGTTTTGAATTAAGACCAGTTGCAACGTAGACTCTTGATTTTGATGAAGAAAATTATTGTTTACCTTTAGTTATCAAAGAGGATGCTCCATTAATTTTGGGCACTTGAAGTTGTTTTTATTCTTACTCCATTTTAGTGTTGCTAAGTATAATGAAAGGATTTTAACATACACCTCTAAGTGAGGAACAAACAAGGATAAAAGAGAAAATCGACTTAAAATGTAAATAATAGAATTCAAGTAAATAAGATACTTAAACCTAAATAACAAGCTTAGGAGGTTTTAGTGCCCTTTAGTCATGAACAAGCATTGAGTTAATGTTGTTATACTATTGATAATGGTATTTTTATAATTAAGGTTCTCCTTAATTTTTGATGTCTTGCCTACAACCACTAGGATAATGATAAAGCTTATAAGGATCTCGCGTGTAGCAAATTTTTATAGATTTTATTGGCAAAGTGATTAGTGAAGGTTATTCATTTTTGCATATTGACAGAGAAGAAAAGTAGGTTAATATGTTAGATTTTTTGTATGTTAATTTTTGTCCATCCCTTTAATACTCGTTTTGATCCATATGATAGAGACCGTTGGTGTGAGTTAAGATATGCATATTGCAAGTTGATGACATAAGTCTATACACCTTTGATTAATATGAGTTATATCTTTTTAGGATGTTTTGTACATGATAAGTGGCATCATATTAGCATAAGTTATCATTCATATAACACAAGTTGACATTATCCCTACTTCCGTATGAGTTATACTCTACACTCTATGGGAAAGGTTTTTCTTGGAGTCAATTATACTTTATAATGTACATGTCGACATAACTTGTTTGATATGAATTGAATTTTGAATGCTAAAAATTGACACCCTCAAAGAGTATGTCATTTTTATATAATGAATGTTATGCCTTAATCTTGTTAACATGAGTTATAACTTTGCATGTTAAGAGACAATATTAACATCATGTCAATTATCTTATTGAACGTTGAATACTGATCTCTTGACTACTTAGACATAAGATATATTCTACTTGGGGATAGATAGTATTGCCTACACATGAGTTATGCACTACATCTTAATGATAATATCCTATAAGTTTTCATACAAGGCTTTCAAATAGATAAGCCGAGACCGTAGACAGTGAATGAAAAATTTAAGTATACTTGATCTAGAGTTTAAGGCCCTTATAACACCTTTTAAGTCCATTTTTATTAAAAACAACCTTAGGGTAGAATTTAGGCCTATTTAGAGCCCATTTGACACTATAGGTAGATGACCTACCCATATAGTCTACAAATGTGTAATTGTACGCATCTACTTATAGTTCAACCTAATGCATGAATATTGTTATCTTACATGCATCCATCGATGCCCATAATATGATTACGAACACCTACCAAGCATTTACCCATATCTAACATTATCCGTTTTATAATTATCTAGGGGATTACTTTAGGGGAATTTAGGAGGAAGACTTCCACTGGGAGTCTTACTCTAGTTTCCAGACTTTATATAAAGGGGTTAGAATTTTCCATTTAAGGGGGACTTTTTGGATATCTTAAGGAGACCTTGACAAATTTTTTTAGTTCTTTTGGCATATTTTCTAAGGTTTATTTTGAGAGATTTTTATGGTTTTTTTTTTTTGGAAAACATCTTAGGGTTTTCAAGAAAACCATGTTGGGATTTAGGAACACATAAACACATTAAGAGAGATCTTGAAAGATGATTTAGGAAACACATAAACACATTGAGAGAGATCTTGAAGGATGAAGTTTATGAATTAGTTCAAAGTTTGACAAGTTGTAGCACGTCAAAGAAAGAGTACCAAAGAAGTAGAGATCTACGTATGTTTCCATAAAGAATTTTAACTAAACTAGTTGGTTGATTGAGTTATTAGATTGTTTTTTAATCTTTTATTTGGATTAATTGCCTGTTTCTTTTCTGGTTTATTTTGTTCATCTAGCATTGACTATGGATGCCCAAGAATGGTTTGCCAACATGTGCGATTAGAGGCAATCCACTTGGCCAACATACATATTCATCTACCATGCTAAGATATCCGTACGTGGTTGCTAAACTTATAGAAACCTTGTTTTATAAACTCATCAATTATGTTTAATTACAATCGCAATATTTAGGATTGTTTACCACGTTAATATTCATAATGCATAGGATAACATGTTGGATTTATAATTATGCCTAATAATATTAATTTGGAAAATTGATATGGATGATGTGAATTATAAGCTTGTTTACATATTCTATCATTTTGATTGATATGTGAATATGCATTAATCGATAAGCATCCACCTATCATTTTCAAGTTGTTAGCCCATTAGTTGTACTTTATGATGCTAGTTTTTTGTTATAATTTATCGCTAATTAAATATTGTGTCATTCATATCGCACTGGGTTATTAGGATATTACGGATGTGTTGTTGGAGTTTGGGTTGGTAATATTGATATTAGAAGTGTACATAACTCTAATTATTTGTAATTGTATTATGTTTCTGCTTTAATTACACACAAACATTTTGGTGGTGAAAGTAGAACACCAAAAGTGGTCCACGACCATATATGAGTAAGGGGCAACCACTTATCAACATGCACGTTTGCTTATCACTCGGGAGGCATCCGCAAGCAACATTAGAATTGTCAATTTTGTTTGAACTATTGAATCTATTTTCCTTCCAACTAACTTTTTATCTTATAAGGTAGCTTTAGTTAGTTTAATTGTTTATATTATTGCAATTTTTTTAGGAGATGTAATTAATCTTAGTTCCTTTCAATGTAATTTATTACTTTTCTAGTTCATTGTAATTGTTTGCATATGTATTTTTAATTGGAAATTCTATATAGCATTAAAACACAATTAAATGAAGTATCAAGAGGAGGCCAGCCTTCAGGCTTGGCAACATGGGTGCCTAACATCTTTCACGTCATACCTAACTTTCTAAACTTGTTCATTAGGATAGACAAGAATAATTTAGGTCTTTCACAAAGAATTCACAAATCATGCATCTTTATTGATATTCTTTTCAAGTGAAACTTTGGATGACAAGTCCAAATCATTTTGTGATGGGTTAAAAACCTATTCACATGCTTCTCTTTGTCATGGTACAAGTCCCACCTAGTGTAATATAAAAAAAAAAAAAACTCATTATAGTAAATCTATTGACACAAGTTATGATCTATAAGTTTAGAAAAATTCTATTAGACTACATTCAACCACCTACTCTAAAAAGGCCTGATGAGCATACAGGTGGTTGTGCAAATCCAATTTTCAAGTCTAGCAATTAGGTTGTCTTACATGTCAAAACCATAACAAAAAAGCACAGAAAGTTGAATGGATATTATCTTTTTAACTAGAAGTCTGCTCTATATATCTAGAAGGCCAAAGGACAATTTCCCACCAATAGTTTGAGGCGGGGACAAAGTACCACCCGCAAGTTATCTGGCCTCCTCCCCCGACAAACGTGGCCAGAAACGACCGCTGGGACCAATATCGGTCCTCTTTGACCGTTTCTGGTGGCCAGATCTGGCCGCCTCCTTCAAAATAGAAGGCCCGATTTGGCCTCCTCCACCCAACGGGAAGGCCCGATCTGGCCTCCCCTGGAACTAGGTGGCCGGAGACGGCCACCTGGTGCTGTTATCAACGGCCACCGTCGCCGGCATCGGCGGTTGTGGCCAGTTGATTTTTTAAAAATTTTTAAAATTTTTTTAATTTTTTTTAAAATTTTTTAAAATTTATATAAAATTTATTTTATTATTTTATAAAATTTTAATCATAAAATAACAAAATTACCCCTGGAATATTACTGTTTACTATTTTATTTAATATTAAATTGTTTCCATAGGTGGGAGACCGAGCTTTTGAAAACTTGCGAGTGGGACTTTTTTCCCGCCTCAAACTATGGGTGGGAAATTGTCCTCTGGCCTATCTAGAACCATTATCCATTAATTTTCCTTTTAAGCTTTAGGCTTAACAACATAGGTTATCTTGCTTATTATAATTAAATATGAGGCATTGTTAAGTGGTGAAAATCTTGTCTTAAGGTTTGGTAAACATGGTCATTTCTCTTGTTAAAGACACTTGTTTAGGAGCATCAAATAGACAACATCATCCAAGAAAAAGATATTCCATATACTAGAGATGGTATATGTGAGTGAGCACTTTGGTCTAGGGCTGGATTTGAGCCGAACCAAATGCGAACAGACACATGTTTATGTTCAGGCTCGTTTTGTACTGTTTAGGTTTGGATTCGTCTTCGTGTTCGTATTCGTTGAATATTTTACAGTAAAGTTCGTATTCGTGTTCGGTTCGTATAACTAAGTTCATATTCGGCTCGTATTCATATTTGATTTGTATAATTCGTTTTTATATTTATTAAAAATTATAATTAATATAAATAATTAAAAAATGTAATTAAAAAATTTTTATTTTAAATTTAGGTTCGTGTTCATGTTCAGTTCATGTTCAGACTCGTATTCGTTGAATTTTAAAATTACAATTCGGATTCGTATTTATATTCGAGTTCGTTCGGTTCGTTTTGGGCTCGTTCAAACTAAACTTAAAAATGAATTCAAATATATTCGGTTCGAATTCAAACCTACTTTAGTCTATGAGTTTGGCAAGTTGCATTGCCTACTTAACTGGGTTTGGGCATTAATATACGAGGGTGTTAGTAAATAGTGTATATTGGACAATAAGAAAGATATCTCACTCTATACCCATTATTTTCCTGGATAAAGAACTACATGTTCATTACGTTAGCACATCAAATATGAATTTAGGCTTTATGCCTAAAAGAACCTTACTATTATTGTTGTTGGAGGAGCTCTTGGTAGGAGGTCATAAGTTTGTAATTTTATATGCTCTAGAAAATATTTGGGATCTCCTATCTAAGGGCACCTAACCATTGTTTATATTGACGAGACTGAGGAATAATTTTCTAAAAATGTAAGGTTCTTGATGCAATTAATCATTCAAAGGGTACAAAGTCCTTGATTTTGACGTAGGGGTAATAAATTTGACTTTGCTTTCTATGCGCGAGCTAGCAACAATATGTTGAAGTTTGTCACTTTTATGATGTGAGTTTCCAACTCGCATGCTTGAGGTTGATGAACCTCTTCTTTCCAATAATTAGAGGTTTGTCATAAGCGACAATATTGTGGTACAAACTATTTGTTTTTGGTGGATTAAACTTCATATCTTAAGAGTTATCCACATACAAAGTTTTGGCATCTTTACAATGCAAAATGCTCACATGTTATGTCAACATGTTTTCAGGAATATGAACATTTAAGGTTTTTTGTATATTTTTTTTTTAAGATTTATGAAAAAGATGTTTAACCTTGAATTAGTGGGTTTTGGATTTTGCTTGTCTTTTGTGGGAGATCTTAAGGATAGTGTATAAAAGATTGATGATATGTCAGCATTCTCATTAGGGGCCTCCTTTTGGTGCAATATTTCATCCAAAATTACAAAAAAAATATAGTTTAACAGTTAAAATAAAATTCACGTGGGAAGGTATGGGCGTGATTGGGAGATGATTTAATATGATGACGTGGATCTCAATTCGGCAGCAGCGGAGTCCATGTGCTGCTCACATGCCCGTGTTTACTGCTTGCCATGTGTCGTTATCAGTTGTAACTTGTGTATTTGACCAAATAGCATTTAACATGTTTCCTATGTTCTGAAAATTTTGGTCAGTTACCGCCGTTTGGTCCCTCTCCAAGAGGAGCAGAGATAAGGGCGTCCCCTCCCCGCCTTTCCACCACCTTGCACATGCCTGTCGCTTTCGCTAGCAAGCTTGTTAGCATCGTATTATTTTTTTCGATATTTTATGTGGAATTAAACAGTTGGTATGTCAATACGGACAAACTACCCACCATGTCTTTGTATTCTCTTTTACCTTTTTGTTTCTTTGGATTTTATAATTTGTTAAAATTAATTAAGGTTTAATTAGGATTAGAAATTAATTAGTGTTACTTTAATCACAGCCCATGCCTCACGCCTCACACCTCAGCCTCAGCCTCTGCCTCAGCCACAGCCTCTCACAACCACCAGTTACAATCAAATTACATTTTCACCCCTCTAAATTCCCTTTATATACGAACCTTCTCCCTCGTCACACACACCTCTCCTCTCTCTGTTTTTATTTTTCTCAACACAAGCCATTTTCTTATCCATTCTCTTTCAACTAAAACCTAAACTCAAATGGCGATAGGTGGCAAGCTGATGAAGCTCAAGTCAGTACTCAAAAAACTCAACTCATTCAACAAACAAAGCGGCGGACGTCCTGGCATGACCTCCAAAGTCTCAACCACGGATGATTCAGGCTTCAATGCCGGCGACCTTCACCCTGTTTATGTCGGGAAATCGAGGAGACGATATCTCATCCGCTCCGACATTATTGACCACGCGCTTTTCAAAGAACTGGCAGAGCGATCAAACGATTCATCCCACACAATAAACGTCTCGTGCGAGGTTGTGTTGTTCGAGCACTTGCTTTGGATGCTGGAAAATGCCGATCCACAGCCCGAGTCTCTTGACGAACTCGTTGAGTTCTATGCTTGTTGAGTGTTCAACAAAATTAAACATTAATAACGGAGAGTGAAGTGATAGTGTGCGGTCACTTGCATGGTATAAAGTTGTAAATGATGATGATGATGATGATGTAATTTTAATAATCATGATTAGCGGTGTAAGTAGAGGATTAAAGATAATAGAGAGAGGAGAAGAGAAAAAGAGAAGGATGTTTGAGATTGATGAGAGGAATTCGTTGCATTCAACGGTCAGGATTGAGTAACCCATTGTACACCGGCTAATCGCTAGGCCTGGTGATTAGAGATCGTTATTGTACTCGTGGCTACTGTCATTGTTTATTTTATTTTTGCAATATATTTATTTTTTATTATGAAATTCATTAATAATATTCTTCCTCTTAGGAAATGTATTTAGTCCACACCTTCCTGATCCTCAATTTTTTCGGCAGCGGTTATCCTCCAGATTTATATATAAAACCAAAGTAAAGCTAATAATTAGTCATAGCTTGGGTCTTTTAATTAAATTAGAGACAACTAAGGCCCTTTAATAGTTTACATTTTTAAACTATTTTGTTGAGTTGAAACAAGCTTGATTAACTACATGAAAGGTATAATTAAATTTGACTCAAATAAAAATTGAATTAACTCAAATTTGAATTCGGTTTGGTACACAAGATTGAAGCTTAAATCAAAACTTAAAATCGCAACTCAGAGTTTGAACATATTATGTCCAGTATGAAGTACAATTAAACAAAAAGTAAGGCAACTTTAAGCACTACAGAGCCAATGAAAAAGGAAAGTCTCAAATTGACAATGACAAAAGCAAGGCATTTTATGCACAATATGAACATACTATTATATCAAAATTCATACAGAAGGAGGGGGGTGGGGGGGAAGGAGTGGTGTTGCAATGAAGACAACAACATGATAAAAATGCTTTAGAATATCACTTAGATGTTATTGACAAAAAGATTTCATCTTTCCAAAGAAATTGGCTTAACCTGAATTCTTTAGTTTCTTGATGAGGAATTTTGTACTCCAAACAATATGCATAGCATTCAAAATATCTTGAGATTGGCATTGCAAAGAAATACAAACAGAGTGAGTGATTTCCAAGACCTCCATGAGAAAGATGCAAAACAAAAGCATAGTAAAAAAATAATAGTTGATTTCAAGCAAATTTTGAGTCGTATGAAACCCTTTCCTTAGCTATGTCACTTGGAACCCCAAAAGTTGCATCAAACATTTTAAGTAAGCTAGAAATGGAATCCAAATGAGAACCCCATCGAGTGTCTTTAACAAACTTTAAAAATACCAATCTAATTAAGCTCTTTGTTTGCAATCTTCAAAGCAATTTTTATAGTTTGAACCTTTTTCAATCCATTTTTGTTAGATTGAGAAAAAGGTTTGAATTAGATAAGACTATAATTTTTACATTTATTTCCAATAAGAAAAACCATCAATGATTTTGGAAAGGAGTCTTTTTTTTTTTTAATTGCTATTAGGGTTTTTCTTTTCTTTTAAGTTATTAGAGTTTTATTTATGAGAGGAAAGTTAGAAAGTTAAAAGGTTGAATGTTGAATTTGTAAACAGCTAAAACCTTATGGGCCTTTTTTTTTTTTTTTTTTTTTTTGTCTCTTGCAATAGATTAGTACAAAAGTCTATAGGCAAATTCACGTGGAGCCACTTTTTGTAACTACGTAACATATTTTTTAACAAAATTGCTAGAAAATAAGAAAAAAAAAACAAACAAAACCGCCATGGCCCCTAATCGCGCTCTCTCTACATAAACAATAAAACAAGATAATTAGAAAACCACAAAAACATTGGAATACACCATCAAGGCAATGTGAACAATTACAAATTGTATAAGATCCATGAATGATCACAACCTCAATCAATTTGATGCTTCTGAAATTACTAAAAGAAAAATCAACTTCCTATGCAGCAAACAAGATATTTACTTGATTCACGTCAAATATTCAACTATTGGAACATAACCCAAATGATTGTTTAAACAAGGCAAAGTATGACATAATCTTATATGATAAGGCAAAAGAATAAGATGACAAAGAAATACATGTATAAACAAGTGACGGTAAATAAATCCAATAAAAATTAAGATTTTAAATAATGAATGCATGGCCAAATATCCTAAAGATAACTAATTTCAATGTATTATTACTCCAAAAATATGAAGAAGAGGAGAAAAAAGTTTAAAATAATCCTTAAAACGGTTTTTTAATCTCAAGTCAAAGGATCATATGTACTATCAATTTTTAAAAGATATGTTCTATAATTACTAAATAACCATTTATATAAGATCTTCTTGGTAGATGATTCTGGTGAATATGTCTACTCAACATACATGTTATGCCAGATTGCCAACAAATAATCTTAATATGTGAGATTTATCACTATCTTTTGATAGAATTTTTTGTCATTATAATAGTTCTAATCATATTATCTTTGCCTTAGGTCACAATAATATCAAGACTGAAAATTTATAAAATAGACATCATATGCAAACATAGAGTTCTTATGATCATTGATAAGCATTGATCCCTTTGTCACAGTTTTATTATTCTAAGGACATTCATCTAATTATACAATACAAACAATGATGAAGAAATACCATTTAATTAATACACATGATAAAATTACAAATTAATGTTCTTAAATCAAATAAATAGTTGGCTTTAGAGCACCTACTCTAACAATCATCCACTTGTACGATAGCTAATCAATCATTGGTTTAAACCAAATGATGCTACATGTTCATCATGTTTTTGCTATGACCAAGGATTGATTAACGAGCTTATTTTATTATCACATGTGTAAATATTAAAAATCCATGCATTTCTCAAATTAGGTGGAAATGTCCCAGTATATGTTTGAATTGTTGGTGAGATCGTGACTCGTCTGCTTGAGTTATTGCTTTGTTGTAGTGACGATAAAACTATATAAACTCGAGTATGTTAGAAGCCACACTAAGTTCATTGATGAACTCTTTAATCTAAACGATCTTTCTTATTACATTGGACAATGCAACACACTTTGACTTTGTGTCGAATCTATTACATTGTTTTGCTTAGAGTTCTTCCAACTAACTATATCACCATTTAAACTAAGCACAAAACCAGGTTCAAAAGTCATCTTTGTTTGTCTAAAAGTTTGTATCATTGTATCGTTTAACAATGAGCTCTTTTTCTCTTTTATAAACCAAGAAAACATATTTATTCTTTCTTAAGTACTTAAGGATGTTCTTGACAACAATTAAGTGATGTTTACTTCAATTCGATTGATATATGCTACAAACACTTGAAACATATGAGACATCAACCTACGTACATAATATGATGTGCATGATCAATCCAATTATAAATATGTATGGAACTTAACTTATTTTATAGTTCTTATCTTATGTTTGAAGATACATTTCTTTATAGAAATAACCAATTCCATATTCAAGTGCTTCTTCATAGACTTGTAGAGATTTGGTTTAGTGTGTAAATTATAGTTTTTAAGGCATAACCCTAGAAAGATATAGGTAGGTTAATGAAAATTATCATCAATTTTAACATATCCATCAAGGTTTTGTACTATCATTTAGATATACTACTATATTAAGGTGTACAAAGTGGTGTGAGTTAAGACATTATCCCGTATTCCTTTAGGCAATTTCTAAACTTGATGCTCAAGTATTCTCTTCTTTGATTACTTTGAAAGATTTTAATAGTTTTGCCTAGTTGATTTTCTACTTCATTCTTGAATTTTTCAAATTTTTTGAATTTCTTAAAGTATTTAAACTTGTGTTTCCTCTAAAACACATAGTCACATCTATAAAAATCATATGTAAATGTGACGAATTAGGAAGACTTATATCTAGCTTGTATTGTTAAGGGTCCGCATATATCATTATGGATAATGTCTAACAATTCAATAACCCTTTCATTATGTTTAGTGAAAGGTGACTTAATTATCTTGCCCAAAAGGTATGATTGGCATTCATCAAATGACTAAAAATCAAATCATCACACATAACCATGCAGTTAGTGTATAGATCGTGTTGTGCACAAAAGCTAGATAACATCAACAAAAGTCTCGTGTCATCTAAGTGTGCTTAGTGAAGGTCAAAATAGTCAAAACATTAAAGGATACAAGACTATGCACACGAAGGATACACAACCGTGCATCAAAGGAGAAGAAACCACATCATCACACCCCCCTGTCATGCTATCATGCTAGGTCAAAGAAAAGTCAAGGGCATTAGAAGCAAGACTATGTATAAGAGACACACACCTATGCTCAAGGAAAAATCAATCCATGTATGTCATCATGTGAGTAATTGTGCTTTTGTTGTATAGACCCCTAAACTTTTAGGAAAATTAAGATAAGAGGACACACAATCATGTACAATAAACAAAGACCATGTGTACAATAAACGATGACAATGTATACATTAGTGGGCTTCTAAAATAGATCGTTGGGACTCATTTATTGAAGGAAGCATGATCGCGTACCATAAGCACACAACTGTGCATCTATGTAGAGTTTTTCTCCAATAGCTCCAAAATCTACTCCAACGGCTCTTTCATCCAAAATCTTATATATTGAAATAAATTTGAAGAAGAAAGAGTTAAGGATCACTATGCAATACTTATACTTTATCTCTATTCTTCTCTTGATTTTTCTCTAAAACTCACTTAAAAACATGTTGAGAGATTGTTGTTGCACTCAAATATACGTCAACCTTAGGAGGCATTTTTCTTTGTAATTGACCAAGAAACCAAAAAGCCAAACCCCTGAATAAAACTATTGTGAAATACAAAATCTCTTATATTAAAATTATTGTATTTTGAGGGATTAAAGATAATGAAAGAAAGCTTTTAATGGAGTTACTTGAAAAAGTGAATATAAGAGATTTGTGAAGAAGCTCCAAACCACTATTAAAGTAACTAAACACTTCTCTTCCCTTCTTTCTTCATATTTGGTTATATGCTTTATATTGTTGGATTGGATTATTTGATTATTTGCTTGGTTCGATGTGTTTCTTGCTTATTTGTATGAAAGTTGATTTATGAATGAGAAAAAGTTTTAAGTTTCAAAAGGTTTTTAAAAATTTTATCTACCTCCCTTATGGATTATTTTAGTCACTTTGGGTTTTTCAAAAATATTTCTAGAAATCTTAAATGTTACTATTTATTTTCTTCAAGTGATGATATATTATATAAAATTAATTTGAAAAATGATGAAGGCAAGTATAAAAACAAAGAAAAAGATGGAGCTATATAATATGGAAAATGACTCATTTTAGACAGTCTCTGCTCATATTTATGTTTTTTAATCATGAGAGCCTGTAATTTTCATTTTCAATTCAGCCTAAAATATATCTTCCCGAACAAAATCCATTTTGTTCCAAAACTTGTCTTTTATACTGTTCACCTTCCAGGCATTATTTATTCATCGAATATAAAATTGACAAATGAACCAAGTATGGAACATGTTTGGCTTAGGTAGATAAAGATGGGAAAGCAAGTCATATATTGAAACAAAAAGAAAATAAAATATTGAACAGAACAACAAAGATCAACTGAAGTAGGGAAATAGCGTTGGTGAATGGCGTGGCTGGTTTAGCTGACTGCTGCCATTATCAAGGCAGACACGGTACCTTCCATAGGAGGTCGCCGCTTTTTGCGGCTTTTCATGAGACCGTTGTGCACAATCATCTAACGCAATTACAATTCATTGTCGTTTCCTCAAATTAACATGTGGACATGTCTTTCATCAGGTGTGGTATAATATATTATAGCTAACGTAGTGGTAAGTCGTCAGTCAGGCAGAAGCCGCAGAGACCATCCCACGCGAGAGTGGGTGGTCAAATCGGATTTTGGCTCATCAAAAGTTCAAAACACTTCTACTCGTCAGTCATGTTACTTCTGGAATTTTTGTCTCCAAATTTGTACTATTATTGCCTATTTTGTGTCCATATATACATACATGCACCTTATTAAAATCTTATGATATATATATATATTCTGTAAATTAAGGAGATGGTGCCAGAGAAAGATCATTCGATGATGGAGATTTTGGTTTTGGACAGAGAAGTATGTGATTTCACATATATCAAGGTGTTGGTCTCCCATACTTACTAAAATAACGTGTAAATGAGTGAAAGTGGATAACGAAGAAGAAATTATTTAAGAGGGTTTTCTTGTTTTTTGTATGAACGTTACGACAAAACGGCATCCCTCATAGAAGCAATGAATTTGGAACCAACTTAGAGAAGGAATGGAAAGAAAAATTGCTTATACGGCTGAAACCTAGAAATGGCCACCTGAGAAGGACATCTAATTAAGAGGGAAGAACTATCTTTCTTTTAGGAACAGGTCTCTCATAGCCCTCTCCATGGTTCAATGCACTCAAAATTCACGACTGAGTGAAGCAAGGGGCAGAAGATAAAGTTGTGTTTGATAGTGAAAGGTGCATGGAGTAACGTTGTTGAATATGCAGTAGCATACATGAGTTTGTGTTATTCTTAGTCATCTTTAATGGGACAATATCTCTATGTAATGGAAGAAATTAGTCAAAGCTACAGACTTTCATGTCCTTTTCATTTAAGAAGAAAAGTATACGTAGGCACGACTCTCCTAATAAAGTTGAGAAACCAAACGACATAACATGTGATGCCTCTTTTAATATCAGGTGCTGAAATCCCACGTTTACCAACCCAAAAAAAAAATAAAAGTCAGTGTGTTTCAATCAATAAAATTATATATATACAATTTTTATATTTATTTTGTATACTTAAACGATGAATTATAATGTAATTAAATAGTTTTGAATTAAAATAAATTAGAAATAACTAATATTCAATAGACAAAATATATATAAAAATCATATGCCTATAACATTACATTATTACTGGTAATCAAAGACATTCATCCTCTCAGTCTCTTTACTTTCCCTATCTACCAAGGAGATAATAATATCGCCCATCGTGCGCTTGTTAAAAGAGTCTAACAGAATCATCTTACTATATACAATATAAGACATCAACCAGGTCAAACAAATATAATTATGCATGTGAAATAAGACTAACGGAGCACTTTAGTTAAAGTGGATGATGATGAAGCATTCTCATGTCTTTGTTTTTATAAAAAATTGTGATGTGATAGCAAAACTCGCAACCATGTAATGCTTTATCATGTGTAGATGGATATTAATTAAAGTGTATTATCATTATTATTTTTAATTGTATGAAAAATGTTCATATTTAGCGCAGAGATATTGATTTAAATATTCATGCTCCTTTTTAGAGGTATATGAAGTTAGCCAAGAGGTTGACTATAAAAATATAGTCAAGCAATAAGTAGCACTCAATTTTGCCCTTATCTCTAACTTTTTAACAGAGACCCTAGCATCTCTCAACCTTAACTATCATTTGTTCTATCTCGCCAACTCAGATTCAAAGTATCTCACAAAAATAACAAATTCAAACAAGAAAAATTCTTAAATCCATGTATATTAAGATCAATCTGTACTTGTTTTTTCTTCTTAAATTGATGGATTGTTGTACTGCAAGAAAAAGAGGACATATTGTGGGATTTTGCACGAGTTAGATGAAATTTTATATATTTCCAGAAGTTTAGCATACATGTTAAACTTTATATTAGCTAGCATGTTGAACTTTGAATGGGGGTTAATGAAAACTTATAAAATATAGGAGGTTGATGAAACTTTTTCGCTTGCATATTTAGGGGTGTTTCTATGAATATAGATGCCAAAGTTTTTCCATAAGTTCAGTGCATACACTAAATTCTAGTACGGCAAACTTTGAATAAAGAGTAAGTGCAATATTTTAAAATACAACAGAGTTGAGAATTTTTCACTAGGGTATTCAAGGGCACATCTACAAAATCTAGAATAATAGGCCAAATGTGAAAAATATTTAGCATAAAATCTCGAATTTAGAAGTATAGCTTATTCAATGGGCTAATTATAAGATTTTAAAGTTAGAGGGAGTTTATAAAATTTTAGGTGATAAAAGTAACTTTTATAAATTTTGGGGAATATATGAATTTTAAATGTTTAGTGTATTCTATTCATAATGTTGAAAAATGTCGGCAATTTTATAATGGAGCATACATGTTTATGCAAAAATTCACCCTTTGCCAGTACCTTGAACCCATGTTGCTATAATTGCAAGAGTGATATATGTGTTGGATTACTATTACTGGGTACAACCCCACAACAGTAATGTAATGCATTGTGAAGTTTATGCAGAAAATGTGAATCTGTTGGAAAATCAATTTGAAGGGATTCATTTGGAAGATGTTTATATCACTCTTCCCGTCGCCTAGAATAGTAGAAGAGCTAAGGACCATCATGCCATAACTATGTTCCTTCACGTGGGGAAGAAGTTCAACAACGATAGTATAGTTGTTGCCTAGAACCTGGTCATACACGACTTAATTGTAGAAGTCCAGCTCCATACCAAGTTGTCTACAATTTTTGGAAGAGCAGGTGGACGTGGCAGTTCTGGTAGTGGTCCAAGTTCTTATGGTCATAGGTGGGAATTGGTTTTAGTAACTCATTTTGAATTATTCACTATTGAACGGTTCTTGAGTTGCAGGTAGAGTTGAAGTTTGAGAGACGTGTTTTTCAGCTGCATGTTGCAGAACTGGGAGAGTTGTTTGTGGATGGGGGGTTTGGGATTAAGCGAGTGGGGTAGCAACTACTCGTGGTGGTTGGCAGAGAGGCGACAGTCGTGAAGAAGAAACGAAAAAGAAATGGGGTGAAGGAGAGTAAAGAAGAGGATTGAGGAGAAAGGAGAGAAAAAAATAACAGTACAAGAAAAATGGAAGGTAGTCAAAATAGATTTTAATGTTATTAAAATATTTTAAAAATTGAATGGTTGTTTTTCCCTTCACATCCTAACAGAGTTTCAATGGCAGGAAGCATTTGGTTCCTTCTTTTTTTTTTTTCTTTTTTAATTAGTGTCCAAATTTATTAGGAGCTAATTGATTAAAATTTATATAGTTATATCAAATCTTGATTCATATTTTATAGATATCTATTTTGGTCACAAAATATAGGAATAAAATAACACATAGTAGCCTGCCAAACCACACTTGAATTTATCTGTTTTATTACTCAAACGTTCAAGCATGGCGTGAAAACTCAAAGTAGGGACTAATTTCAAGCTCAAGATGCAAGGTAAAATCTCAGTACATTCCATAACAACCTCATATGCGGGTTACACTAAGGTTTAATTCCACTGTTTTCTGGATCAGTAAATGTAATTAAATATTAGATTCTGGTCACATTCACCAATACGGAGATTAAACATTACCACTACAAACAGCGCACCAGATATTTTCTAACTACAAGTTTTATATTGCTTCACTTGCAGAAAGAAGAAATGGGGAATATCTGAATACAAGAAGACTGCTTTACACCAGAAAAAATCTGCCCGAAATCTTGCCCCGCTACAAAGGCCAGCAAAAATTTGCTTATTCTTCAATGGTTAGTGAATTTGTAGCTGCAAAATCACAAAAGAAACTTCATTTCAAGTAAAAACTGATGACAACAATAAAGGCAAACCATGTATGCAAGAATGTTTCTCTACCTAATGGTGAAGTAATGCAATTGAAACTGAATTAATGTAATTGAAACCAAAAAAGGGATCCATTTGAAAGCAAAGACAATGAGTAACAGTTTTTGACTTCTTTCTAAAGATAATAATGTAATAGTTAAAGTTAAAATTATTTGCAGTTATGTAGCTGAAACAAAGAGCTGTCCACTTTCTTCTAATCATATTAATACAGAATCCAAGATTCTACTTCATGTAGTCCTACCCACACCCGTCTTATATCCTTTCTCAACCAGACTTACCCAGCTAAGTCCACAATGGCCCCTTATATTCAAAGTCGAAAAAGAATCTAATGTTAAGAAATGAACTCCAAACAAAGTCTCAACAATAAAACATTAGGAACATGACAAAAGTAAAGCTACCTGAGCTGTCATCATGGTGATCCTTCCGATGAATCTCGATGCACTTCAGGAGATACTTGAATGTCTCGATCTCACAAGGAATTGTGAGCCCGCCACAGTGATCAAATCCAAACTCTTCTTCAGCCTTCTCCAAGAGAAGCTTAAACACAGAGTGGCTAAGGTAGCTGGTGGGGATTATGAACCTCCGAAGCTCCATTCCCACGTAAACCGCCAAATAGCCTTTAGGAACATCAGGAGGTGGTTCCGGGCTATGGCAGCTATCCTCATCTGAATCACAACACATGACATATGTCAGCATATCGTTAATTACCGGTCAAATTCCCACACCGCTTGGACTATAATGAAATTCCCTCACCGCTTGGACTAGAATGAGAGTTGCTTGATTTGGTGACAGATTGCCACTTTTGGAGGATTTCCTTCAGCATAACAATCGGTCGTATTCCCGTCAACTTGGCGCCATCATTGTCATTCATTGCTAAACGTTTGACCACAACAGTGAAAGGAAACCCAGGATTCAATTCAGACTGTTTGATTGCAAACACAGTCTCATCAGATCTTCCACTACAAAGACATGAAAATATAGCTTTAATATAAACTAACGAATAATAACATCTCATACATTTACCCAACTCAATCCTTTCTATTGAAGATTCACAGGCCCCAATTCAAGATAATTGTACCATAAAAAAGGTTCCCTTAAATCTATTACTTTTTTCACTGAATTAATTGCCAACTTAATTCAATAGAGCCATTTCCTGCAATTATATGTAAGGGTTTGTCTTTTGCCAATCCCAAAACTCTATGCTAATTTCAAAGAAATTACATTTGTAGCATATTTCAATGATCAATAATAGATTTGTTTCAAATAATTACAAATGATTTATCTGCACTAGAGAGATTAAAAATAAATGAATTTTCAAATTTCCTGCATTTCAATATATGCCCCGTAAAACGTCACAGTCAAATAGATTCTGCGCTTCCATTTACGCACGAAATATATAAACAAAAGAGTTCATAAACTGAGAATCAGCTATCATGGTAGCATCCTCCAGATCTACAGCATTTTGGATCCAAAGTCTTCATTCGACACAAAAGAAAGAATTCGTATCACAAATTTAAAGCATTGAACATTGTACCTGACAGACAGAGTCAGCTGCGAAGACAGAAAAGAAACACCATTGAAGCTTGAAAATCTTAACACAGAAGCGAGCTCTCCTAGGAAAGATTGAGATTTTCTATTAAAAGAAAAAACACACAAATTAAGTGTAAATTCGGAAATCAAGGAGCTGTTTTTATTTTATATTCTCGTTGCTTATAACAGCGAAATTTTCTGAGACAGGCCGCAACTGCCGGAGGAGTCTGTTAAATAGATAAATAAAAATCGATTGAAAAATAAACGACATTATAGCAATAGATTAGCTCCACTTTTTACGTGTCATTTCAATTACACCGGCTTCTTGCTTCCTCACATGCGATCATCGGTAGGCTCGGCCACATTTTGTTATTTTTCTTCATTCCTTAAACAAATAAATTAGAAATTTATTTATTTTGCAGAGCATGTGAAAGACAAATATTTTATAGAATCCCATTACAGAAATGTTGTATTAATTCTTAATTAATTAAAATATGATTAATAAATTTCTGACATTGTTGCTCCCAGTCCTGAAAAATCTTCAGGGGAGCTTGTTGAATCTTAGGGGCTTGTCTAATTGATATAATAAAAATCTTCAAGGATATTGACTTTAGTTCACACCTCAGGTGGTTGCTGTATCTTATTCTCTGGTATTGCAAGTAGAAGCTTTGGTTACCCAGCTCGAAGTTCTCGTCCGACTCGAAATCCCTCTCCAAGTCAAATCTTTTATCTATCCGCTGCTCAAGCTGACTGCTCAAAAGCCTTGCAGGTCATTGCTCCTGGTTGCTGCTTCCTGTTCTCGCATGTCAGTTCATTGGTCTCTGCTCCAAATCATCTTTTCCAACATCTTAAGGATTGTTGCGACAGTGGAACCAACCCCGATCGTTACTAACGTCACTGCCACTACTGCCACCAGTTCGGCTTTGTAAGGCACCATCTATGGAAGTACTGTGTCCTCATTCAGTACTGTCACACTATTGTTGTTGGGATATCCCTTTCCTAACAATTCAAAAATTAATTTGTGCGTAAGTTACAATTATAAAAGGAGGCAAGAAGTGTTTTCTATATTGGATATGCGTTGTGTTGCCACCACCCTTATTAATTCCAAGCCTCCCAGAGTTGTTGATACGGAAGTGATGGAATTTTGGGTTCATGCTAATAGGCTTGTACATACACAATTCTTAGCACTTTTTCCAAGTATTTGATGTCTATTGCTCTTATATTGAAGCCAAGGAAATTTGAGACTCGATGAATCTCAAATATCCTTTCGAGAATGCCGACAAACAAGTATTTTTTATTTAGAACATCTATAGGTGAGAGAGAATTGACAATAAGAACATTAATACTCAAATTAATGAATACCATGAACCCCCACAAGATCTTAAATATGAAAAAAACAGTTTATGAGAAGAGTTTGTGGTTGGATTGTTGATTGAGAAATTATAATAGTCATGGCAGGATTGCAAACGATAGTTGAAACATAAGCACAGACAATTTTCTCTTATAGATTTGATCACCAATATTATAATAGAAGATACCGACCAAAGGGAGCTTAAAACACCGAAATAAAGGAGATGTCTTCAAATGCTAACTTGGTGCGAAGGAAAACTCATAATAATACTAAAAGGGATGCTAATAAAAGCCATACTACTAGCTTAAAAGATCTAACCTCATTTTTTTAGAAAAAAAAGACTTATGTTAAAGTGTCTTTCAAATCTAACAAGATTTTAATGATTAAGAATAATATCTTTGTAGGGAAGGTTATTATAATCAGGGACTCCTTGGACTTGACATTTTTGTAATTATGAATGGAAATGCATCTTCTTTTGTTTACTTGATTGATTTTATGATACATGGTATACTAGATTAGGACATGCCATTGTGAGTTATACTAAAAAATGTAGTTTATTGGTATAATTTCTTAACTTAATAACACATGTCTAAATTTATGCCCAAATTTAAATTAACAAAGAAGTCATACAACTTTGTTCAAAGAGAAATTGATTCATTGAACTTAATCCCCACTAGTTTAGGAGACTTGAAGCAAACTATGACCAAATGTGGTAAAATATATTCGGTAATGTTTATAGATGATTTTTTTAGATATACTAAATGTATTTAATTAGATGTAAGGATAAAATATTTGACATGTTTTTAATGTATAAAGTTAAGGAAGAGCACCAAGATGTTTAAAAGGATTAGATCAACCAGAGGTGGTGCATATTTTCTTTTTAATGAATTTTTTGAAAAAGGAAGAAATAATTCATTAAATTACTCCTTATTCACTTGAATCAAATGGTATAGTTGTGAGGAAAAGTAGAACACTAAAAGAAATTATTAATCTTATGCTAGTTAGCCCTTTTGGACTTGATAATCTTTAGGGAAAACGTATTTTTTTCTACATGTCACCTACAAAATAGAATTTCTCATAAGAAATATGTAAAACAATTTATGAATTATGGAAATGTCACCTCAACAAGTGAGGATGTCTAGCCAAAAGTTATACGTTTTTATACTAAGAAAAGGAAAATAGGTTTAAAAATGTATGATTGCAAGTTCTATTACTTGTGTTGACATAATGTTGTATATAGTTTTTCGGTTTTGAAAAGTGATGTGCTTGATTATAATACCAAATTAGAAACAAAAAATGTTGAGTTCTTTGAACATATTTTTCTTTTAATATTTGAGAATATTTATCAAGTGCCAGTTATGCAAAATGAACAAAATAATTTTGAAAACAACTTTGAGGAGTTAAGAAGAAATAAAAGACAAAGAAAAGGAAAATCTTTTGGAAATTACTTTTATACATATCTTATAGAAAATGATCCTTTAACTTTTTTTGTATGTTCTTTCTTCATTTGAAGCTCATTTTTGGTGAGATGCCATTAAAAATAAAATTGATTATGTTAAGCATAACAATACTTGAAATTTGGTTGATATGCCCTTTAATACCCATAGGTACATTCTATAGGCAATTTAGTCATTTTAATTTATTATTAAATGTTTATTTATTTGAATATGATTAAGTATGATAGAAATTATAATTTTGGTTTGATGTATAGTCGTGCATCAATTTGTCACGTTGGTAGAGGTATTTATGAGTCACATTAGTGTATTTAACGGATGCATGGTCATGACAGCCATTAAGCCAAGAATCATATTAGTAGGCAAGTGTTGAATGTGAAGAAGAGATATAATATATTTTGTTTTTCTAATTTCATAGGAAAGGGAGAGAATTTTGAATAGTTGTGTAACTGTTCTAGACAATAGTGATCGGATTCTAGCTAATGGCTTTTTTCTGCCATTAGAGAGTGTTCTCCTAGTGATTCTTGAAGACTCTTTAGCAAATTCTACAAGCAAGAGTAGAGGTAAGTCGAAAATCACCCAATTTCGTTACGGTTTCCTAATGTTGATTGAATAAGATTAGGGAAGTGATATTATTGTGATTGAATAATTCTTGTGGAAATTAAATAAAGAATGTATTGAATTACTATGGGTTTTTAGTTATGTTTGATCATAACATGTGAATGAATATGTCTCATGTTTGTATGTTATTTAAGACTTTAGGGGATATGTATTACCAAACCTTATGAATTTATGCTTGTTTGATTGTGATAAATGTTGAAAGATGATATTGCATGGGAATTTGGTGGTATTTGATTGGATATTATGGCTAATCAAAGTGTTAGTTGCATAGGAACATGTTTTAGATTATGGGTATATGGGAAGGGATTGATGTACTAGCTTAAAGACCTGTAATTCATTCTTAGATCATAATGCATGGTTGTCTGGTTAGACAGGCACGACTTTGCAAGGTTAGGTTGGTTTTGATTTTAGCCACATACATGCTTGTGCATGGACTCATGCACAATCATATATTATAGGAGCCCCTACTAGATGTTACTGTGCCACTAGAATTACTTATTATCTAAAAACAATATTATGTCATTTTATTTTCTTATTGTTTAAAAACCATTATCAGTCACATCTAACAGAAATCTCTACACCATTGTTTTAGTGAAAACATGCACTGTGCGGAAAATATAACGTGATGGTATGCTAAAGAAAACTCACTGTACAATATCTTAAATAAAACTCATATTTTATTATTATTCATAATTAGTAACTAAAAACATAGATGATACTGTACATCTCGTATACATGGGCAATATAAGGATACGAGCCAATATGTTATCTATACATATATACATATGTATAACTAAAGTTCTAGTCATCTCGCGTTCCAAGCTTAGCTCTCTAACTTGACCTACAAGAAAAAGGAAAATACAAAGGATGAGTGACAAATCACTCAATAAATATCTCCTATCTCTACTTTCAGGTAGACTCTAAACTGATATATCACTGATTAGCTACTAAACTAATGAACTTAACTAAGTTCTCTAATAGTCTAATAACTTCTTCTGCTCTAGCTTAACTTATCACTAAACTCACTACTTAAGTCTTTTTCTTATCATATTCTCTGCTTTCTTTCTTCTCATGTTTATGGGCTTATCTCTCTTTTTCCATTATTTTTCTTAGCTTAACTTGTACTTTGCTTATCTTATCTTTAATGTTTCCTTATTTTGTTTCTATTTCATTATTGCCCATTTAATTACTAGCTTAATAGACTCTACTTTATCTATAGCTAGTCTGACTATTCATCTGATATACTCAACTTATGATCTTATCACATATTCTTCTCTAGCTTGACTTACTGGTTCGAACATTACTTCATGTTGTGTCATAAATATGTATATGAATATACCTAAATGACCCAGTATAAAAAGGAGTTTGAGTGGTGCAATTTAACCTATTAAGTTCTCTTATTGATATTCACTATCATGTTATTTTCTCTGAGTTCTCTGAGATCTAGAGTACCCTCAAGTTCTCTAAAGATCTTAACTGAATTCTTTTAGGTTTCTGCTTATGATGTATATCATGTAGCTAGTTTCTGTTATTGTTTACTTATCAATCATGATTCACTTCTCTGTTATTTTACTGTATGCATTCTGATTCATACTTATTATGTTTTTCATTTACTGTTTTGAAATGGCTTATTCTATAAACCTATTCATTCTGTTATATGTATGATATTTTGAACATACTTATATCTTTAGCATCACATATTCTGTCTGTATTGTTGGTTATTAGCTTGTCTGATAAATTCTTTGTTCTGTTTGCTCTTATGTCATGTATGATATGCTATGAAGCATACTGAAATCATGTCTAATACTGTTAAAAATCATAATTGGGACCTTATGCCAATTTACTTAAAGCATTTTTCTAAAAACTAGTTTTACTGAAATGTTATTGAGATTCGAAGATTCTAAAAAACTATATAAAATATGTATCTGAAATCTCTATGTATCCAAAGATACCTACTGTGTTGATCAGGTTGATGAATACAAAGGTTCAACATCTTGATCATGTGGGTTTAACCATACCAATGAAGTGCTAATAAGTTGAAATATTTTACTATACTAGTCTTTGGACTAGTAAGCTAAAATTTAACTAATCTGACTGAAGTCAGAAAGCTAAAACCCCATAGATGTCCCCTCGTATTCATTCTTACTAACTAACCTGGATATTAGGCTGTAATACTGAAAACTAATATAGGTGGATCATTTGATCTCTTTATATCCCTTTGTCTAAAAACACTGAGTTGACATGTCATGTTATGTAATGCATATCATGCATGATAGGTTATCATTTTTTTCCTTTTGATTACTTTCTGTTCAGATGTACATTTGTTATGGATCTATTATATATATTCTTACTGTTATGTTGTTTCTATTACTTATTAAGCTTATTAATAATTTTTGTGTAAACTGTTATGTATGCTATTGTAATAGCCTAGGGGTAGAAATGTCATTTAGGCTAAGTTGAGGGGTTAAAGAGAGAGAGTTTGAGATTTTGAGGGGCACACGCCCGTGTGCCAGGAGAGAGATAAGATATAAGTTTTATTTCCCAGCTTTTTCCTGCAGTTTTCTCCTTCAGCTTTCATTCAGCTTTTCTCCTTCCTTTTTCCAGCAAACCATAGACTAGAAATCGTCCAGCCAGCTGCCATCATTCCAGTTAGAGATCCAGGACCAGTTAGAGAGAGAGATCTAGACGCCATGGCAAGAGGTAAGTATTTCTTTACCTCTTCACTTAGGTTTCTAGCAAGCTTTCCTGAGTTTTATGTTTCTTGGATGGTTGCTGTGTTCTGAGAATGTTTTTCCAGCATGATATGATGATGAAATGATGAGATGTATGATGATTTTGAGATAAATATGCAATGTGTGATGTTTACATGCTTGGGTATGCTTTGGATGAGAAATGCATGTGATTTGATGGGTTAAATGAGAAATGCATGAGCTAAGTATGCTTATTGGCATGTATATATGTTGTGTTGATGTTTAATTGAAGATTGATTGAGTATTGAATGTGTTTGTGTTGGATTTCTGAGTTTCCAGACGCTTTCTACAGATTCTGGGTTGAGCACACGACCGTGCGCCCGAGGGGACACGACCGTGTGGCCTCAAATATGTATGAAACACGGTCTTGCTTCCTACCCGTGTGCGTATGAAAATCCATACACACGTCCGTGTGCCCGAGGGGACACGCCCGTGTGTGAGATCCTAATTGAGCACGCCCGTGTAGGCAAGACACGGGAGGGTGCTGAGGCAGACACACGCCCGTGCAGTGTGATACACGCCCGTGTGTCCAGCCATGCACGCCCGTGTATTCGCACCACACGCCCGTGTGGTCAGCCTTTTCCTTGATTTCTTAAGAAATTTTCAGGATGTTGCACGCCCATCAGCACGAGAGGCTCACGGTCCCGTGTGCCTTGACACACACCTGTGCACGCTAGCACACACGCCCGTGTGGCTTAAGAAAGAAAGAAAAAAGAAATTAAATTTAAATTAAGCTATCTTAAGCTTCCCTAAGCGAATTCTAAGCTTATGAAACATGAGAATAATAAGAGATAACATCATTTCATGCATGATTGAGAGACATTGAGCACGGCATGTCATACTCATGTTTAAAGTTTTTAAGGTCATACAGGACCATGTACATAGGTTACACAACTGTGCATACAACTTTTTCTTAGTCATGGGATCGTGCTTAAAAGTCACACAATTATGCATGTCCTGTAATCAAACATACACAACCATGCATATGGTATACACAACTGTGTTTGAAATAATCTATATAATTTTTTAGATTTTTAATTTTTAAGGTTTTTTGCAAAGTTTTTATATAAGAAGTCTATCTTGGATTTCATGACTTTGAGCCACGTCTCAGAATCAAGATCAGTCATAGCCTCGCTAAAGGCTTATAGTCATGAATAACCAATATGTCACCATGCTAAATTACGAGATTGGGTGATATACTCTATTTGACCTTCACAACTTCTGTGTACTTTGATGTTCAACCACTTAAGGTGACACAATGTCTTATCTAATCTCTTCAACATCCTATGGTTCAGGAACCTCTTCCAATTTCACTTTCCTCTCACTCATTTTTCTGAGAATATTCTCTTTCTAGAAGGACAATAAAACAAGCAATGAAGACCTTTTGCTTTTTTGGGGGATAGAATCAGTAATCCCACGTTTCCTTAATGTATTTGTTGTGTACATAATTTTAGTATGATATAAGACATTTTTTCTATTTTGAGTAAAAATCTACATTAGTACATTCAAATTATGTTGAAAATCAACTGAGAGCATGACATTATCACTCACAACATTATATGATCATGGATATCCAATAATAAACTCATTAAAGATATCTTCTCCCGTGCTTGGGAGTAACGAATCCTTTATTGATCAATCATAGTTTTTATACTGATCTTAATACAACCAATCGTCACTTTTATTGTACTCCTATTACGAATACTTATTTGATGACATCAAACTATACCAATTCTTACACAAGATGGTCTAACAACCTCAAGTTAAAGGACTATATATACTTGTTGGATTAAAAGATATTTGTCATAGACACAAAAGTCACCATTTATATGAAATCCTCTTGTCAAGTCTATCTAGTGAACTTATTCAATACACAACATGCATCCATATGTGCAAGACATTTGTTAATCATTGTAAAAGGTGCGTGGTTGCTTAATATGATGATAATTTTATTACCATTACTTGTGTCATTAGTTAAACTAATGTTTAACCTATAAGTATTTTCTAGTTCGACCACCGTATGAATGTATAGAAAATATATGATCAATTAGTTGAATATTTCATCTCAATTATACCATTCTAAAAGTATATTAATTGTCCAAACATATTCATAAATATACATGTATATACATAAATATAAAAATGCATAATAATAATAATAAAAAAAAACCTTCTATTAGCATACAAACAATTACATTTCCATATAATATAGGTCGACTAAAAGGTGATTACCCAAACACCGCTAATATTGTTTAAGGGCCGAATGACATATTACCACCCAAGATTTCGCTTAATGATAAATTATCACTTGTAAAAGTTTTAAAAATCAAATACTCATCTGTTGATTAAAGTCAGAGGGTATTTTTATCTTTTTAAATTAAAATTAAAAATAAATTTTATAAAAATATTAAAATAATAATAATTTAACAAATTAATAAAAATTTAAAGAATAAAATAAATACTTAAAAAAGCAACCACCATCGCCGACGCTGGTGGTTGCCTTTAACCTTATCAAATGGTCAGAAATGACCATCTGATTTTATTGATAGTCGGATATGATCGTCATGATGACAGATACAATCAGATCTAATATTTTGGCAGTTAAATTTAGCCACCTCAACCATCTAAAATAGTTAAAAACAATTGGTGTCAAACATTCCAATCGTTTCTAACATTTTTTGATGATGACGACCAAATCTTGTTGTCAATAAAATCAATTAGTCGTTTTCGGTTACTTGATGAGATTAAAGACGGTTACTATTGCTAGTGACGCTGCTAACGATAGTGACTACTTTTTTAAACTTTTTTTATTTTTAAAATTTTATTATTATTTTAATATTATTATTATTTTAAATTTATTTTTAATATCATTTATATTAAATTTCATCTTAATATTAATATTATTAAATTTTATAAAACGTATTTTATAAAAAATATATTTAATATTTTAAACTTTAATAAATAAAAATTTATCCTTTAGACAAAACCTTGGATGATAATACATGGTTCAGCCCATTGTTTAAGCCGGATAAAATTACGTTTAATTAATTATTTTTTTTTAATCCAACCAAATTTTTCAGATTAGCTTGAAATTTTTACTAAATTTAGCAAACCAGAAAGTGCACCTCCGCAGCCTTCAATTTCAACATCTTTCCTTCTTTTTGCAGCCTCTTAACTTCTCTCATTCTCATCTCAAGCTCGGCTCGCTCGCCACTCATTAAAGCCTTCTCTTTCTTCTACCTCAAAACCCCCGGTCTCTGTAAAACCCTATCTGAAGCCTTTCATCTCTGTCGTTTGCATTGCCGCAAGTACTCAGACTCTCCTTCTGCGGTTGCTTCGGATCATCTTAGATGCATTCAACTCTCTAGTTGCTCTGTTTGTCAGTTTTCTCTTTTGGATTTTTCTTGATTTTTTTATGTTACTTTCATATATGGTTATTGGTTAGATATATTTGCTTTGGGGATTAGATTCTAACATTTAAGAACATCACGGTTGTGCTTGAACTACATTTTGACGGTGATAACGATGAAACTAAACCTAATAGATTGAAAACTTAACCACAACGCAGTTGAGAGACATAAGGCTATTTGTCATAAATTATAATTCCAACTGAATAAAGCACTTAGGGTCTACGATTTGACCATGTTCCTCTTAAAACCAGAAATTGGCAGCTTTTGGGAATAGGTTATTGATGATGGTGCTTGTTGTCATTGTTGGCTGCTGCGAATTAGGTAAGGGTTAACATTGACTTCTGGCTTTGGGGTTCGGATATTTGCAATAGCTAGTTAGTCCATTATGTTAATTTTAACTTTCTTAAGGATCCAGTAATCTCTTTTTGGTACCGCACACACATCTTAAAAGGGATGTAGCACTGGTGCTAGATGCTTCAGTTCAATATAAAAAGCATCAATTAATTTCACATATTATAATACCTTGATTTTTATTGTTTATTGACAGCTTTGGATGATTAGGTAATTATTGATATCTCCATTCAAAATAGGAATTATTGGGCTGCAATAGTTATGTTAATTCCCAGGCTTTTGAGAGCCGGAGGGTGGATGGCTAAAGAGCTCTCAAAAGGTATGTATGTCTACCATTTCTAGTTTTGATTTGTTTGGATTAAATTAGCATTTTGAGTATTTGGTACAAGTATTAATTTTTAGTAGCTTTTAATGCTTAAGTTTGCTGCTTTTTTAAAATTTAGAAGAAAGAAGAAACGTGAACATTTTTTTTTTATTGGTATCAACTCTCATGTGCTTCCTTCGTGGCAGGTGGTTATACATGTGTATTTCAAACAGGATGTATGCGTCAACACTGGCAGCCTTTGGTTAGTGATCTTTGTTTCTGTCATAGAATGTCAGCCACATTTTTTTTTTATTATTACCCTTAGAATTAGGTTGTGTGCATCTTGTCTTCAAACAAATGTCTTCAGATGGTTATGTGATTAATTTTTGCCTTATCCGTGCTTTTCGTAATTATCTATTGAAATAATCAGAGTCTAGAGAATATATGGTCGTGGTCATCTTAAACTTATGTTTTTGCATTGTCCAGAGTAATTAGTATATAATTATGGAGTTCAAAATGAAAAATTCTGGACTGGTCTAGTCTGGTGGAAAGGGAACAAAATATTCTGGGCATGCATAAAAACATTTTAAAAAATAGAAAAAACTGTTCGGTGTGGTTTATAGTTACTCTACCTTGAATAATGTTATGTTTTTTGGCTTCTGAATTATTCACTATTATAAGTATCTGTGAAAGTGACATATACTGATGTTACTTTTCATGAGCTCAAAGAAGATAGGAAGATTAAAGATATTGAAAGTCCTTTAGGCTTTGGCAAGGAGTTAGCTAGTGCTGTTCTGTGACTTCTGTATCAAAGGTTCAGGGTTCTAACCTGATTAGTCACCACCTAGTATGTACTAAAAGAATTATGGAATGCTGAGTGTCAAACTTTTTGTAAAATTCAAGTGAAATGCCAGTCTTCCAACATAATAGATTTGCAATTTTATGGGGCTCCAAATATTGAATTGGTTATTGGAGTTATAGGTGCAGTCAATAAGCTTAATTTTGTTGAAGAGTTGAGAGCATAAGGATTAGGTAAAAAGTTTAAACTTTTTTCAGTTGTGTAGGTTTAAGGTTTACAATATTTGGAATGACCTTCAACACCATTAGCTAGATTTATCTTCAATATATACATAATTCCTTCTTTTTTTTTTTTGGTGCGAACAGTTGTCATTACAGTCCAAAACTAAGGTGCTCCAAGGTTCCATATTTCAAAAATATCTTCATTTTTCTACCACAGCTGCCAATGATGCTAGAGATGACGGCGGTGAACAGAAAAACATGTAAGCTATTTCATTTGATATTGAAAGATTTCATGATTCAAGAATTAAAATAGCAACTTTATTTGGAGTCTTCCAATAACAATAGTTTGAGATTATCATTTGTTTTTTTTTTTTTTTTTTTTGTGCCTATTATATTAAATTTATTGCCTAAAGAGTTAATTTAGTTAATGATCTAAAACTGCAAATTTAGTTTATGCTATGCATTAGCTGCTCTGGATACAAACAGTTGATTTGTTCTTTGTTAAGTTTTGGGCTGGGATATGTTAGCCACCTGCTCCATTAAATAGATAAATTCACTAATTTCCCACACAAACAATCAAACCTGATAACTCCTAAATTCATACAAGTCCAATCCAACACTCACAAAATACGACAATAGCAATGAAAAGTGAAGAACAAAAACTGTAAATAATAGCATAAGTGGAAAACTAAAGTAGTGTAATGGCCTGGCAAAAGGGTGCCAGAATCCCCTAAAAGGCAACAACCCACACATCCTCCCCCCCTTCTCCCCCAACCCATACCACCCCGCCTCCACAACCCCCCACCCCTCCCAACCCAAAGAAGTGCCACCTTGTCCTCAAGTTGGAAGGTAGGAAACTGCATGTTGATGATGTCAAACTCCTCCTAGGTACTTTCCCATGCCGACATATCTTTTCAATGGATCAATACTTCCAAACCTCCTTGCAAGTTTTCATTAATCTTTGAAGCTGCTTTCGGTTGTAACATTAACTCAATATTCTTGGTAATGCAAGCCGAAAGCGGTTGACTCTTTATCTTGGTTCCTATAACTCTTTTAAGTTGGAAGATTTGAACACTATATGGATGCACATAAATTTTATGTTGATCTTTTGAGGTTTCCATAACCCAACCAAAATACGAATGAAGTTTTTCTTTCCTGTCTCCTTTCTTACCCAACATTACAATAATTTGAGAATTGATAAATTCACCCATGACCACAGAAGCTTAAAATTTCATAGAAATTTAGACAAGGTTGGGTATTTGTATTAGGTATATGTCTCAATTTCCTTAGCACTTTCTTGTGAAGTCTCGACAACCTTGAAGACTAAAGATTCATCACAATACTGTGAATATTTGGTCGGGACAAATCCAACCGAGAAAATATTTATTCCTTCTCTGACTGTGAAGGGAAGCATTACAACTCCATATGCACCAGCTTTTTATATAAGCAACAAATGAGATCTAATAGGTAATCTAGGACGCTAAGATCATGTTCCATGACAATAACATCTTTCTCAGATGTTTCATCAAACACTTGGGATGCAAACTCAACACTTTCTAAACACCTATAGAAAACTAATTAACCCATCACGCAAGCAAGTATTTGGTCAATAGGCATGAGCTCCAATAGATCTCCTAGCTCAAACTTGTGTGAATGCCTTTTGTTTCACCCTTTGAACTTGTCAATTTCCACTCTCCTCCTCTTATAAACTCCTTTAAAAGAATTAGGTCCAATTTGACCAATAAACCTAAACAAGACTTCCTCAAAGCATCCGGTTTCATGGATTTGTGGGAACCCTTATTTGAGTAGCATTCTAAAATTTTGGCTGACTTAGAATTCTCATGGACATAGGCCATAGACAAATTGGCACATGTAGCTTCTACTGATCCTTGAACAAATTTCAATAAATTATTTGATTCACTTGCCTCCATTTTAAAAATTGCTACCAATGTCAGAGTTAATGCCATACTTAAATCATAGAAAGATGCCAATGAAATAATCTTCTCTATGATAATATCTATATAGTACAGTGTCTTCTCTTAATCATGACATCCATCAATGGACAAGCCAATGCACACCAATGCCCTTAGTGCTAGCCTCCCTGACAAAGTCTTCTCAGAGTCCATAATCGGCAAACCCTTCACTACAATCTCCAATTCATCCACATTCCTCCATGTGTCATCATACATTGTACTGTGATTTGGCAAAACCAACCAAGCTATTGTTTGCAGTCTCTTTTGCGACTGAATTGCCTTTTATTCAACAGTTGATCGAAAATTCTCTGTGAATCAAGTAAAGATAAATAAAATATGAGAAATTGAAAGTTGTGAAATAAGAGGGGCCCGTGAACTTCCATCTTTTTTCCCACACACCCAAATTCCGACTTAGACTGTGGCAACATACTTGAGTTCATCGATGTCAAATGGAGAACAAGATTTGAGGTTTTTCTTAGCTAGGTTCCATAGAAAATGTGTTATAAAACAACATGGTCCATGCCATGAGGCAGTGAAATCAACAACCACCAATTGCTTCATTTCATTGCTCTTCTTGAGCCAGTCATTCCCTGAATCTCCATCGAGTGGTCCATTTCTCATTCCTGTGTGTAACTCTAGATCAACTTTAGAATTGTTCAACGTCCCAGTCCTTTATCAATACATTGTTATCATAAGCAAAGTCTCTTAGCACAAAGAGCCAGATTTGGAGCAGCAAAATTTGGTCAAATCCACTGAACTTGGTGATGGTATCCATCAGGATGGGTGTTTAGGTATGGTGGATATAAGGCTGAGCAGGTTCAAGTATTTTGTTGAAAAACAAGGAACCAAAATCGGAACTAAAACTTGAATCAAAACCAGTCGAAGGCAGTTGCTACCTGGAATGGAGATGGTCGGTTCAGAGTAGGGTCCAATTCCTACCTGGAACCAAAATTAGCCTGGTATTTTTGACTAAAAAGGGACTGCATAACTGATATAAGATTAGTGGCATGAGTGAAGTAAACCAGTCCAAGGATTCCTTTTAGTTGCTGAAGACAGACAATTGTAGCTGCTCTATCCATGTTGCATGCGATAGAAAGTCCAACATGAAACCAAGCTTCTAATTATTCATCACCCTAAAAAGCCCAACAAAAAACAAAGAAATTAATTTATTATACAAGATAAAATAAATGCACTTTAAATTGAGCTGGGCTTTGAGAGAAAGAAAAATAATATGTAAATGTTGAAGAAAATGACCTTTAAAAACCAAGGGTAGCTTGGAAAACTCTGGTGAAGAAAGTAGCAGTGAGAGCTAGTTGAACGTAAAGATTAGGGTTCTTAGTAGGATTGACTTCCTAAGATGGAAGCTATTAAAAGTGAAGCAACAGCTGTTGTACCCACTGCTAGATCTCTTGAGTTGCACATCATAACATATAATAATGGTGGAATGAAGCTTAAATTTGCATATCCTGATCACATAATATCAATCAACAAATCTAATATACACTTTCTTTTTTCAAAGATTAAAGGTTAACAATTTACCACTCACATAACCTAATAATCGATGGTAAATTAGCCAAGCTTGCATAACTTATCCCTTGAAGAACAACAAGGTTCCATAGATAAGATCAACTTTGAAGAACTCAAAAGTGTATTGAGATGCCCATTCAAGAATTGGCACAAAGTATTGTAGTCCCAAAAATAACTTCCTAAATGCAATTGAACATATGAAAATAGATGAAGAGAGTGTTATAGACAGATGTGAACATTCTTCCAGGACCGACAACTCAATATATGATCAAAAGTTTTTGGGAATTTGTAGGTATAGGATTTTGGGATATCACCACTCACTTGCATCAAAAACTTCATTTTGTGATTTAGAGAAAAATAGAAGTTAGGAACCCAATATCGTATAGTTAAAAATGGATTGGTTCGCAGATCGGTTTTGCTTTCTCCCCTAAAGGAACCAAACCTGAACTCGAAACTTGTCAGTTCTAAAATATTTAGAATTGGAACTTACCCAATTTCTATCAGTTCCAAGTAGGAATTGGAACCCAAATACACTTACAATTAAACACCTTGGGCCACTTCTTACTCAAAATTGAGCCCAATCTCCATTTTATATTAATCATGCCACTAAACCAACCATAATTTATTGCCTAGACCTAGTTTCTTACCATTCCAACCCAAACACAACTTGTCACTCAAGTCCAATACTTTTCCTTGGCAACCCAAATATGCCCAGACGTTACAGCCCACCCATGCTTAACCACTCTAACTCATATAACACACAGGACTAGACCCAAAACCCACATGATAGCTTCTTGCTCAAAGAATCCAATTCCCACCCACTAATCAACTAAATAATTGTAAAAGAATAAGAAACATTAATTTTGGCAACAAGTGGTGCAAACTCCTCCCAAGGTCGTAGCCTTCCAATTAGTCAAACACTGCCCAAAACCTTATACAATATTTTTGCTGTCCCTCTCCTCAATCCAACTATCCCTATATTTTCTTCCATTAGCTAATCTTATTATTCTAATCTTCAAATTCAAATATTATCTTAATCAAATATTTTATAGTAATTAAATATATTATAATTGTTATTATCCTAATCATAACATTTCAGTGTTATCCTAATTAAATATCTTCTTAATTATCATCATCATCATCATCATCATTTGATTCTAACATTACTTGCTGCTTTGAAAATCATCTTGTCCTTAAGGTGTGAAAATTGTAAAGTTTTGTTTTTCTTATTTGTTTTTACACAAATTTTGATGGGTTTCTTTTTTCATCTTTACATTTCTTCTTACTTAATTAGAAAAAATCCCACTCATTGTGCCATTAGTTCAATTTTCATGAATGGTTGGAAAAGTCAATCTTGTGATGACTGTCATGATCAGAAACACAACTCTAGCATCATTTGTCCTTAGCCTGGTTGTATATGCCTTGAACTCCAACCTTGTGGCCCTTTTCTCATCAAATTTGACATCCTCCACCATTGGAAACACATTAGGAACTCTAGTTTTAACTTCAATCCCATCATCTCCCTCAACTTTTAATGTCAACTTCATCATTTCTGGATCATATTTGATCACCTCCAACATCGGAATGTCGAACTAGTATCTTCGAGCTTGATCATGTCAACTTCTATAAACAACTTCGGTTTGAAATCAATCTCCCTTTTTATGGCTTTCTCCTTGGACAACGACAATGGTGGCTGTAGAAACAACTCTTTCCATTCCTTCAGACACCCTTTCACTAAATCCATTAGCCAAATTATCCAATCTAGATTTCATGACTTGTGTTATCTTTTGTGTCAATAAACAAGTTTACGATGATGATGGATAGATCGATTTGACCAGAGTTTTCCTCGTATTGTTAATTCCTTTTTATTAGTTTGTGGTTGCCTTGTGATTTTACTCTTGTCATTTTATCGTGTTATTTGATTTAAACAATCCCTATATTTCATCACTGTGAGTTATCAAACGATTAATCACTTTCAACTTGATACTCTAGTCCTTGTGGGATCGATCTCTACATACCACTATCTACAGTTTTTAGAGGTAGAGTAATTTAATTTGTTGCTCTCAGCACGCATCATGAATCATCATATTACTTCTAGACTTTCTCTACACTTTTGGATTTGCTGGAGTTGACATAACATTTGTAATGAAGTTGCTTTAATTGTAGCAAGAAGTGAGAGTGCCATGATAACTATGAAATGTTTTGGGGCACTGAAAGCATCTCTAGTGTTGTTAGATTACAAGAAGCTTTATCAATGACAAGACCTTCTTTCTTTCAAAAACACCTCAAAAAGTTTTGAAGTGTATAAGGTGTTCTGTTTCCTCATTTTCACCTTGATGATAAAGTGGCTCTCATTGGGCAAGGTAATGTTAGACTCATGGGTGGTTAAAGTGTACTGCCGTTGGAAAAAGAAATATTGGGATAGTGACACAACAACAGATAAGGACCACTTGGAAAATGAGGGACACATAACTAGAGAAGGTTTGGGAAGTAGAGAGAATCAAGGGGGAAATTGGTGATAGAGAAAGGGAGGAGAAAAAATATTGTGGGAAACTTTTGGGGAGAGAACCTGGTCTCTTGAATACTACGGTTTTGGGAGTGACCGAACACTCTTGAATTTTCTAGAAACCTTGCTTATTTCTTTGTTTTGATTTTGTATTTCTTCAATTTTGAAGTTGTGTTTATTTCAATTCATTTGTTGCTTGGTTGTGTGAAATGTGAGAGATTTGTGCGGTTGATTGAGCTGGTACTAAGAAAGAAATACTACATAAGGATAAAACAATCCTAATTTTGAGGTTCTGGTTTTTACTAGGAGAAAAACTCATAAAATTAAAACAATTCATCGATTCTTCTAGTACCACTCCAATCATCATCTCCATAAGAGGGTTCTTCTATAAGTATTTCAGGTATTTCTACTCCTATTATTTCCTCTACTAAGCCTTTTGATCATGAAATTTCATATTTAAATCTCCCTATTGTTGTTAGGAAAGGCGTTCAAACTTGCACTGAACATCCTATGGCAAAATATGTCATATCACAAGTTTTTTGTTAAACATAGAGCCTTTACCTCAAAATTCTCTAATCTTTTTCTCACAAGAAACACTTAGGAACCCATTGATGGGATGAAAGTGGGTGTTCATTGTTAAATGTGGTTAATGGAATTATAGAAAGATACAAGACATGACTTGTGGCAAAAGGTTTTTTTTTCAAACCTATGAAATTAATTGTAAAGAAACTTTAGCTCCAGTTGCAAGATCAATTCTATATGTGTTATCTATTGCCATAAATTCTGACTGGATTTTATACCATTAGACGTAAAAAGTTGCCTTTTTAAATTGAGATTTGGAAGAGAAGATATTTATGATGTTTGTCAGTGGGAGAATTCTTTGTATGGACTTAAATAGCCCCGAGGGCTTGATTTGAATGTTTTGGGAAGGTTGTTAAAGGTCATGGTTACTGTCAAGCCAAGTTGACCATATGATGTTTTACAAGCATTTGAAGGATGGGAAAGTTGCCATTTTAATTGCATATGTAGATGAAATAATTTTGATAGGTAGTGGTTTTATAGAGTTGCAAAATCTGAAGGAAAAGACTGCTAAAAACTTTGAAATCAAAGATTTGGATTTGTTGAAGTACTTCTTATGTATGGAGTTTGCAAGATCCAAGAAGGGGATCTTTGATTGTTTAGTTGACAATTTGTCCATGGAAGATATCTTCAAGCCAACTTGAGGGAAAGTGTTGAAAAGAAATATATCGTGATGCGATAAAGACCAGATTATTAGAGCTTAGTTGACTGATTTTATTTTGTAAATATAGAAAGAGATAGGGGAGAATATTTCAAATACAGGATTTAGTAGTTTTATGGTATGTAAATCTCCTATATGAATAGGACCCATCTATATTCTAAAGAAACAGAGAAAAAACTATAGTTACCCACTATTTTATTCTTGTTTTCAGTCTTTATGTGATATAGATACTGTACTGTCAAGTACTAATTTAGAAACCCTAAAAGGAAATATTTTATGGTAAGACAGAAAGTCAATCATTCTTGATTAACAAATTTATATTTTTGTAGTTTGAATTTGATTTTAGATAATTTTGGTTGTTTCTCATCATCCAGAAGCTCTTTGTTGCAGGATAAGTGTGACATTTGTTGATAAGGATGGAGAGGAAAAGAACATCAAGGTTCCTGTTGGAATGTCTATGTTAGAAGCAGCTCATGAGAATGATATAGAACTTGAAGGTTGATGCTTAAGTCCAGTGTTTTGCTCCTGTTTTGTTTTTTTTTTTTCTGTTGTCTTTGTCGTCTGTGAAATAGTTGTTATACTTAGTAATCCTCACATCACAATTTTCTTGACTGTAAGATTTGTCTTTTTCTTTTGGTCATGGAGGGCTTTATTTATTTATTTTTCCCCTTTGTTTGCTGGAATATTGGTACCAATTAATCGGCTTTTCCAGTATCATAACATGGGCTGATTAGTTTCTCATCATGGGCTTAACTTTAATGCTGTGCACCTTGTTCTTTTCAGGCGCATGTGAAGGCTCACTTGCATGCTCAACATGTCATGTGATTGTCATGGTAGGATATTAGTGTTATATGTTTAGATCATATTTCTTATTGAATGACTTGCCAAAAAGGAAATATTTCTCATTGAATGTTCTTTTGCTGCAGTTTCAAGAATATGTCAATCTATTTATGAGTTCCTTATTATTGAACCTTATTTTAGGATGTGGAGCAATACAATAAATTAGAAGACCCTACTGATGAGGAAAATGACATGTTGGATCTGGCTTTTGGGCTTACAGAGACGTGAGTTCATACAGATGACCATGCAAATAGTTGGTGTTTGGCATTCAACTTTATGAATTTTATGTTTTCACTTTTCAGGTCTCGTCTGGGATGTCAAATAATTGCAAGGCCTGAACTTGATGGAATTCGCTTGGCCATTCCTGCTGCCACTCGAAACTTTGCTGTAGATGGTTATGTACCAAAGCCACACTAGATATACTACAACCAAATTAGCGTAAGTTGATGCAATCATCCAGTTTTGTTACTCTTATGCTGTTATGTTTCATGGGCAATTGATATACCTTGTCATTGATTTTTTATTATAATGGGTATTGAATAAACGGCAAATTTTATTATTATTATAGATTAAATAATTCTGGTGAAAAATGTTTAGCACAAGCCTGATTGTTAATTAACTTCCTGAAATTTGATTGGTTTAAAGTTTGAAACATGAGTGTGTCAAGTGGTCTTTCTTATTCTTCTCTCTATTCTGGTTACTCAGTGTTGGACCATGTGAGATATCTTTGTATATTCAGTGTATTCAATTTCATTGCGGTTGGTATTTTATAGAACTGCATTGCACTAGAGCGTTAGATGTCGGCTTATTACCTATTGAGATGGGCTTGATAGAAACCCTTTTGATAGATTTAGAAATTTGACACATCACCAAACAGAAACGGAAGCTTTAGGAAGGTAGTTTCCTGCATTTATTTCAGCACTGGATTCTTTCAAGAAATGATTGTTATACCCTATCTTGGAGTCTCTTCTATCATCCTTTAAGATTTTTTTAATCAATGTTGAATGTTTCAAGCACGCACTCACACACACACAGTTGTACTAAATCAATCAAAGCATGGAAACTGTGTGCGTATCATTCTAGTGCTGCTGCATTGAATGATTTAAAAGGAATCATCATTAACAATTGGGATCAACCTTGTTTGATTAGTAGTCTTTTCTGTAGCAAATTAGTGTTGTGTAAGGATGGTAGTATTTCATCTGTGTAGCTGAATATTGGCTTGGTTTGAGAGAAACAGCTAACTCTTGTGTGGGTTTACTTTGTGGTTTTGGTTGATTTCCAATTTGCTTTATAACCTAGCAATTTGAGATTGAAACATGAGAGCAAATGGACTGGAAAGAACAATTGGGTCACTGTCATACCTCAGAATTCTTTACTTGATAACTAAGTATTATTTATTATATGTTTGATATTGTTTTAGTTGTTTATGTCAATTAAAAGATACGCTTGAATTGTGTTGTATTGGTCACTACGTAGAAATTAATAGATGTTTTCCCTTCACCTAAATGACAAAATTGTTACTTAAGAAATCAAGGTTCTGTTTATCAGTACCACTGCAGTCCAATTAACTTGTACATGCCAGAAGGGTATTTCATTGAAATCTTCCTCCAAGAATGTCTATTAATTAAGGTGGATGATTAAAATAAATAAATAATTTGGCATATTGGTATTGGAAAGAAGAAATGTTTGACTACAAAATTGGAAACAAATGTATGAAAAAGTCAGATGCGTGTCACGCCATGGTTTTATTGAAATAAAAAGGACCAAAGAGAATTCAGGAATGGCAAAAACGATGAACACAACTAAACTAGAGCTGTACTTCAAAGAAAGAAAGTGATATTCCGCAACTTTAAGCTAAGTGAGAATGTACTACATTACCTCACCTTGAGGTCAAACTACATCAGAAAGTTGACTTGGTATATTTTGCGTGTAAATTCCACAATATAAAACGACAAATCCTCGTCGGCTTGGCCTTGCTTTAAAATAATGTTATCATTTAAGGATATTGACAAGAACTTGCAATTTTAATGCTACCCATCTCTCATAATTAGGCCAAATCACTATTTATGAGAAGGATGTGTTTGTAAAGTTGTAATAAAAGATGATTATAAAAAATTAATCATAGTCTTATGTTGTAGCTTACTGGTTTTATAAAGAGTCTTCTATACAATATATAATTAATTTTTTGCACTCCACAATTATCACGTCACCAGAGCATTTATTTATTTATTTTTTCCACAAAATGACTATTCTTGCATATTTATCCACCACTACCCTTCGTCTCTCTTTCCTCAAAAATCCCTTCTTGTCCTTGTACCTTTTAATAGAGTGATTGTGTTAAGTGTAAGAATAAATATATCAGCAAAACAGATTGAATCCTTCTTTATCATATATTAATACCTTTGGTTTATTGGGACTACACATTTGCCACAACAATGTATATCATTAACCAGTTACCCACCCCACTTCTCAACAATTGCACTCCAAGAGAGTAATTATATCTGACAAAGCCTAATTTTAGGTTCTTCGAGTCTTTGGTTGTCTTTTTAGTCCTTAGTTAAAACTATATACTCTTCATAAGTTAACAGCGAAGTCTTAAAAAAGTGTCTTTATGGGTTATAGTATTACTCAAAAAGGATATCATTATCGTGATTTGGAATCACAAAAGGTTTTTTGCTCATGACATTTGTTTTTTTATGAACATGCATTTCCATTTCAGGAGTTAATTGATGATGTGCAGCAACTAATGCCACATCTATTATCTTTGGTGTCCCCATCTTACAACCCACCTCTATTGCTGTCTTTAACCACCCAAAGCAACAACACTTTAACTTGTCAACTACCTCTCTCTATTGCAAATCCAACCACATAATAGTTACTAAACCCATTTGATACAACTTTTACTCCATCAACATCCTATATTACTAATTCAAACCCCACTCAAAACAACGTTCCACTCCAAGACTCCCATATTTACACCTCCACCTCTTCATCATGCCAAACCCTTAAACTAGTAGATATAGCACCCATTCCATTTACACTTGACCTCACAACCTACAATAACCGTTAACCACTAGTTACCTCAAGTCATTCAATCTAACTCAGTTAAAAATAGGTCATAGAAAACCTAAAATTTTTCATTCAGTGTTGCCTGACTCAGAACCAACCTCATACAGTTCAGCCAGCAAATATAAAGTGTGGTGCAAAGCTATGGGTAACGAGATTGATGCTCTTATGGCGAATGGGACTTGGGATATTGTCTTTTGACATCAAGCTACTAATGTTTTGGGCTACAAATGGGTTTACTACATCAAATGTCTCCCAAATGGTCCACTTGAAAAATTCAAAGCACAATTGGTCACAAAAGGATTTCATTAGCTGCCAAGTCTTGACTTTGTAAAGACTTTTAGTCTTGTTGTGAAACCTACAACATTTCATATCTTACTCTTTTTAGTTGTTACACACAAGGGGTCATTAACCAAACTTGATATCTTTAATGCCTTCTTACATGGAGGCCTAGAGGAGTATATACTCATGTAACAACCATAAGGATTTGTTGATTCCATGAGAGCTGATCATGTGTGTCTTCTTCGAAAGTTTTTACATGTAGCCTTAAATAGGCACCACGACAGTGGTATAAATCACTTATAACGACTCTCATTCAACTTGGTTTTATAGGTTCCAAGTCTGAAACATCACTTTCTATGTACCACATTAGAGGTCAAAAAACGTATTGCCTAATTTATGTGGATGACTTAATTCTTACAAGCATTTTTACCTCAATTATTTTTCTTATCATCAAAAAACTGTAGTAGCAATTTCCATAAAAAATTTGGGTTCTCTAAGTTATTTCTAGGTGTAGATGTGCATTGAAATTAGGGAGGACTTTGGCTAATATATAAAAAAATCTTCCTCTAAAGGTGAAAATACATGAAACTTCTTCCATGATAACATCATCAAATCTACGTCACAAATATGTGGAAACCACATAACAGAAGTTCAATGATCCTACTTTAGAAAGCCTCCAGTACTTGACATTCAATCGTCCAAATGTCTCCTTTGTTATAAATTGAGTCGCACAACATATGCATAAGCCAACAGTATTGGATTGTTGTTAAATAGATACTTGGATATCTAAAAGACACAACTAATCATGAACCTCACTTCAGTCCTCAAAGGGCACTACAACTAAGTGCCTCTACTAATGCTAATTAGGGGGGTGACCACACTGATAGCAAAAGTACTTCTTAGTTTGCCATCTATCTTGGTTCCAATATTATTTTATGGTCATCTTGTAAACAAAAAATTGTAGCTTGATCCTTGACTAATGTTGAATGTTAGGCATTAGCTACCATTACATTAAAAGTCACATGGATTTATTTTTTACTTTGCCAAATAAGATATCTTAATAAGATGCCTCTTGTGTTTTATTATGACAATATATCAGTGACATATTCACAACGAACCTGGGCTTTCCTGCCACATCAAAGCACTTAGAAATCGATTTTCACATTGTCAAGGAAAAAAGTGACAAAGAAAAGTTACATGTCAAACATCTTTCAATTGTAGATCAAATCACTAATATACTTACAAAACTAAAGTCTAAGTCACACTATTTCCAACTTCAAGACAAGTTGAGAATTATAACCTCTTATTAGCTTGAGGGAGCATGATAAGGATTACCATCATATGTTTGTATAGTTGTAACAAGAAATAATTTTACATAGTTAATCATAGTCAATTGTTGTGACTCATTGACTCTTTAAGGAGTCCTCGATACGATACATAGTTAAGCTTTTGCCTTCAAAAATTATGATATTTCCCACTTGAACTTTAATGAATCAACTTTTTCACTTTTTAAGTTTGAAATGTTCATTTTTCTACTAATTTGTTAATTTTGTTAATAACATCTTTTTTTTTAATTCATTAAAAAATAAAAATTTATTTTATCTTTACTGAAGTGAAATAACAATTTGTTTCCCAAATTTTTTAAAATTTTCATTTGCAATTGGAATATCACTTATCTCAACTACAAACAAGTCATGTGCCATTACGACCATTTTCGTCAAAAATTAAACGCCAATTGCCAAACACTATAGTTCCTTTTCATTTGTTGGCTATATTCCTTTTTTTTTTTTTTTTTTTTTTTTCATCTCTTTTCAGGCATGTAACTTAATTCATAAATTTAATAGTATAAATAATATTTTTTTTCACTTAAGATCAAATTTTGTTAATAAAAAAAATATAAAACAGTGCTAGAGAATGATATCACTTTTTATCTCTACCATTTTATTTTCAAAATTATTATATATATCTCAAATTAACAATAAGAAGAAAACCTTTCAAATATCTAAATTACATAATAACCCTCTTCTTTCTCCTTCATCTTCACCCCATTTTCCTCTTTTCTTGTTCTCACTGACCACATCCTTTTTCCAACATCTCATACCACAATACCAAGCCATGATCTTGCCCAAACTTTGTAGGCAAGTCAATCTACTTCTTTATAAATCCTATCATTGACTTTGAGAAACGATAGACTGTGTAATGAGACCTGCTTGTCTTGGCAAGTCGATGAGTTGATCTAGCAGTCTTCAAAAAGTTGATCGCCGCCAAGAGATTGGCTGCAATTGTAGCAGTGGTAGTCATTGTTGGCATGAGCTTGTAGCTATAAGTTTAAAAAAGTAAATTATTATGTTTAAATATGTAAAATATTTTAATTTCTCATGCTATTATCTACAAAACGTTGACTACACTCTACAGTCAATTATTATATTATAATAATTCATATATACATTTGAAAATGATAGGTTAGTTGTTAAATGCATGCATCGTGATTTGTTTTTTTAATTCAAAAAAAAGCTGTTTGCCATAATTACGTAAAACGTGGCATAATTAAAAGAATACAAAAATGTGCATCAAATCTTAACTTAAAAAAATTTACTTTACTTCTTAACAACAGTAAACCCTATAACTTTCGACCCAAACATAAATACAAAAAAAAAATAGCATATAATATTTAATTATATGTTTCACGATGTTCATGAATTAATTGGTAACTTATAAATATCAATAAAAAATTTCTTCTCACTAACTTTTGCATAACCAAAAGAGGTTAAGATAGTTTTTTCTCGTCAACTTAGTATTTATTAGTATTTTCAAAATTCGATCGATCAAACCGATGACTTGACATGTTTCAACTTGTTCAACCAACCAATTCAATTTATTCTCAAATTAGTATCTATTCGAACATTCACATATTTTGATACATAAACTACAAAATGTTTATTAACAACAATTTTATAAAATTATCAATAACAATAAAGTATATTTGTTTCTTTGAAAGATAAATTTCAATTAAGTAAAATAAAAAAAAAAACTAAGAAAAAGCAAAAAATAAATTCAAATAGGTTAATCAAATAATTAACACTATATTACTTAAATAAAAAAAATCAATTACAAATAATTCAATTAAGATCTTAATGGATAGTCAATATAATTTTAATTTTAAGGTTTTAAGTATTGTTTTTTTATTTTAATTCTTTTAATTTAAAAAAAAATTTGTTTAGCTATATAAACTTGATTCGATAGGTTTTAACCGAATTTTCTGATTGACTGGATTTTGTTCAGGTTGACCATTTTATTAAAAAGTCAAATCAATTTCTAATGGAACCAGTCGAACCAGTCAGTCCGGTTTGATTTTAATAACAATGGTATTTACTAATTTATATGTACACGTGTCCGTACTACTATTTTCATTTTTAATTTTGTATAACAGTTTCTTGATACGAATTGCCATTATAATTTCTAAGAATCCCAGGTGAAAAATAAAATAAAATGGTGTCCATATTACACTACATAATCGGATTCCTGTTAACATGTGGTTGAGTGCATATTACGTATGGTAAGTAGCAGGCGGATTTCTATAAATACTTCATTTCCAACGAATATGAAAAACTTTTGTGATGCCAACGTGCCAACTACTGCATGATGTCTTAGACAAGGATTTAAAGCATTTAAAAATATTCCTAGGGCGGCTCCTAGTTCTTGCTTTGCCTACCTTAACCTTAATTTACTATGTGTAAAACATGACCCTTTATTATTCTGAGAAGTAAATTTGAAGTTAATTAAAATGTTGTCAAACCAAGAAGTGTATCTGAAGAAGAAGATTAAGATTTTTGATGTTGCGAAATTAATTAGCACACTTTGCTCTCAGCTTTTGTTTGGTATGTAGTACAAATGCATAGTCGGGGGGGGACAAGCAAAAGGCTTCTAAAGAAAATTCTTTCATTTATCCGCCAGCCCTCACCTAATTTTTATTTATAAATTATTAATGTATTCCAATTTCAATGTTTAATGAACGTTTTATTTTTCATTGCATACTGCTTTTATCAGGCCAAACGATTATTCCCAACCATGGTTTCCAAAAATGATCTGTTTCATCCTAAAACTTTTAAAAAGTCAAATACTTACCCTTAACCAAAATCAATCGCTAATTTTAACAGTCAATCATTAAATTTAACTAGTCATGAGGGTATTTTGGTATTTTTGAATAAAAATAAAAAATAATAAAATTAATTAAAAATAATTAAAATATAAAATAATAGTAAAATAATAATAAAAATTAAAAAAACAATCACCGTCATCGATAGCAACTTCCATTAACCTAATCAAATGGTCAGAAGCAACCACTTGATTGGCCATCTTGATGATAACAGTGGTCAAAAGATCGTAGACAGATCTGACTGCTTCCATCAAAGAGAATGGACAAAAATAGTTGGTATGCTTAAAACTGATTGTTTTCGACTATTTTTTATAGCAGAAATGGTCAGATTTAGCCTCTACTGCCAGATCTTTGACAATAAATCAAAACGGTAAAATCCAGACGTTAATGAAACGAGGTTTTTTATAATTTTTATGTTATATTAATAGTATTATTATTATTTTATATTAATATTTATTTTAATATTAATATTTTTTTTTCAAAGGGTATTTTAGTCATGTCAATAGAAATGTTAATGAAATTGGAAGAGATTTAGTTAAGGGGTAAGTATTTGGGTTTAAAAACTTTTGTGGGTAGGAATGTCATTAAGCGAAATGTTGGGTGGGAATCGGACTTGTATGCAGAGGTTTGGCATATATGTGCATCGTCTTGCGTTTAGGTAGGCAATACTGGCATGAAATTTTAATGCAAAATAACTGTCACCACTATCCCAAGGAAAAATCACGTGAATTACTTACCAATAATCTTTGGTTATTGCCATCGATGCTCCACGGATCGAATAGAATGTTACCTACATTAGCACAGCAGATAAAAGCAAACCAACTAAGAATTACAAAGTCAATTTAAGCCTCTGGACTGGATGTATTTAATGCAACAGAAACGACATAACATATTATCAAGAGTATTACTATACAAGTCAACAACCAAGGACTCGAAGGACAGTGAATTCCAAGAAAGGTAAAGAATGAGGGTTGCAGTTTATATTCTCCTATATATTATTTCATGCATATTAGCAAAATATCAACTATTCTGAGCACAACTGGACACAGGCGTTGAAATAGTGTGAAGAGATTGGTTGAGAGGTGTTTGTTTTGTTTTTTATTTTTTATTTTTTTGGTCTCCTAAATGGATTTTCATTTTCATGTTTATGCAACAGGAGAGAATCGAAATAATAATAATTAATTAATTAAAAAAGGTACTTGATTATGCGATCTGTATCGTCGTTTGGAAGAAGCAGCCCACGCTCGCATTATAGCCGGACGTTGGAAATACCGGACGACTGCGAAGAACTCTGTTCTCCACGGGACAGCGACTGTGGTCTCGGCAGAGCAATGCTGCCGATTTTTCTGAACGATTTGAGAAGAAATAACCAACAACAAGAGGATTTAGTTGAAGTGACGTTAGAGCTGGCGAAGGACGCCATCGTTTTGTGCAGTGTAAATCCAACTGCACTCCAGTCAAGTCATACTGGAGATAGTTCGGACGTGCCATCAGGAATGCTCGAGAGGAGCCTGTCGGCGACCTCCCGACTTCGGCAAAAATTTAGTTGGTTAAGATCAGGATCGTCACGCACATCATCACCAGATATCGTGGACCGCAAGATTTTGGAGCGAGATGCGCGGAGAATCAAGGCTAAATTTGAACGGACAAGATCGAGTGCACAGAGAGGACTGAAAGGACTGCGATTTATAAGCAAAACAACAGGAGCGTCGGACGCAGAGGAGCTCTGGAAAAAAGTCGAGTCGAGGTTCGAGTCACTGGCTACGGACGGCTTGCTTGCGAGAGAAGATTTCGGTGAATGCATTGGTTCGTTCAACAGAATTTTTAATTTCAAATTTCCGTTTCATTATTTGCAATTTGATCTGATTTTTCAGCTTGATAGGAATGGCGGACTCAAAGGAGTTTGCAGTGCGAATATTTGACGCGTTGACAAGACGGCGAGGTCTAAGGGTGCACAAGATAACGAAGGAGGAGCTTCACGAATTCTGGTTGCAGATTTCCGATCAGAGCTTCGACGCTCGTCTTCAGATTTTCTTTGACATGTATGTCACTCTTGATGTTCACCAGATCAACGGTCTTGATGTTCCGTTTAACAGCTAATTTGATTGCATTTCAGGGCTGATAGAAATGACGATGGAAGAATCACGAGAGACGAAGTTGGGGAGGTAATTATTGCAGTTGTGGTCGGCTTGATTCGTTTTTTATTTTATTTTTTTATTTAATGATTTCGTTATTTTAAGTCACAGTTAATTATGCTCAGCGCTTCTGCCAACAAGTTATCTAAGCTAAAAGAACAAGCAGAGGAATACGCTGCGCTGATAATGGAGGAATTGGATCCTGAACATCTCGGTTATATTGAGGTAAAAACTTACGTTTTTAGTGTTGAATTGAAATAGACAATTTGTCAACTCCTTTATTATTATTTTTTTTATAATAAATAAAAACATACGTAAAATATTAAAACCATTAATTCAATTAAATAAAAAATTCTCATGTTGTACAACCTTGATACCGCTGTCACAGATGTAGATCAACAAGCAAGTTTGATTTTTGTCTTTTTTTTTTTTTTTTTAAGGGAGAATAATTATTTCTCGCTCGCGTTTTCTCATCAAACTTTCTCACCTTCTAAATTTTTTAAAAATATTTTTTTCAGATTTATTAATTTTTAGAATGAACACATTAAAAAGATAAAATAATTTTTATTATTTTTCATATTTATTAAAGTTGAATAAATCTTTACTTTTCAAAATTTTATTAAAGATGTTATCATTTCTAATTTATATTTGTTTTAGAATTAATAATTTTAAAATTAAATTAAAAATTAAAATAATCATTATATATAAAGCCGAACAACTTAATCCCGTTCAAGGTTTCTTAAAATGGCAAAGTGTTAAAAAAAATTTTAAAAACCAAATATTTATCTATTAACCAAAATTAACAATTAAACTTAATAGTCAACTGTTAAATTTAATTAGTTAAAGAAGTATTTTTTTAAATAAAATTTGAAAATAAAAATAATGAAATTAAATTTATAAAAATATTTAAAATATAAAAATAATATTAATATAATATTAAATTTTAATTAAAAATTGTAAACAAAAAGCCATCCCAAAATTTTAAATTTTTTTATTATTTTATATTAAAATATATTTTAATATTAATATTTTTGTATGGAGGATATTTTGATTTTTTATTATAAAATGTCAAAAAAATAGAAAAAAAGTTGGCATGTAACCTTTTAAAACTTTTTGGATGGGACTTTGTTATTTAATGAAACCTTGGATAGAAATATATAATTATAATTATATTATAATGGTATAATTTAATCATAACCGCATCAAAATGTTATGATTTTTATTAGTGTTGATAGCATTTCAATTATCATGATTTTTTTAATTTTTTAAATTTGATAGTATTTAAGTTTTTTAATTGGAGATATGAATCTAATCATAAATATATATAAACATCATTTAATTATATACTTTAAATTTCGACAGAAGGTGGTAAACTATCATTTTTTAAGTTGTGAAAGAGAGTCATTGAAACAAGAAATGGGTTGAAAATTGCATCTCATTTATATAATCATTATTTACGTATTTGAATTAAATGATTATAAATTTTGTAATTTGTTAGGTAATCAAAGATCATGCATATATACTACAAAATCAATTAAAATTTAAAACAAAATGTCTGAATTTTGTAATTATTATAAATTTAAGATCATTTTCTATATTTTAAGAAAGGCCAAAGGGCTTATTCCCACCCATAGTTTCATCTTTGCCCAAAACCCTATGTGCTAAGCTTGTAAAACTTAAAGTCTTACCCTTTGATCAAATTTTAGCTAATTTTATTAACACTTTTGATAAAAAGACTAAAATACTTTTTTAAAAAAATTAATAAAATTATAAAATATTATTTAAATATAAAATTTTTTAAAAAATATTTAATAAATTTCAAAAAAGATTTTAAATAATATTTTAAAATATTTAAACTAAAAACAAAAGAATAGCTTCGTTAGTGGTGATGAACGTTGATAATAGAATTAGATGATTGGAAACAACTACTTTTTGCGAAAGTGGCCAAATTTGGCCACCACCGCTAGAAATATAACTAGAAACGGTCAATAGTACTAAGGCCAGCTATTTTCGACTATTTTCAGTTATTTTTCCTAGCATAGGAGGTTAGAGCCAAACAGGTCGTCTCTGTCAAACGAGAATTAAATAACTATTTTTAATCATTTAGTTTTCTTATCAACAACTATCTGTATTAGCATTGACGACAATGACTGCTTTCAAAATTTTTAATTTTTTGTATATATTTCATATTTAAATAATATGTTACATTTATATAAAATTTAATTTTATTATTTTATAAATTCTTTTTTAAATGATAAAAATATCTTTTAACTATCAAAATTTAAGTATTGACTGTTAAATGAGTTTTATAAACTTGGCAAACAGTACTTTAGAAAAAGATGAAACTATGGATGGGAATAAGTTCTTTGGCCTTTAAGAAATTATTAAAAGTAGTTCATTGTATGCGTGCTTTAATAATTTTAGATGAAACTATAAATAATTTATTAATTTAAAGTGAAAATTTATGAATTCTAATACATGTTAAGATAATGACATTTGATAATGTCATTCTGATTGAGATCATAAGTCTTGAAGAAATTGAAAATTGTAACCCTAATAACAAGCGTGGTAAGATTTGAATCCCATCAACAAGATCATCTTACTATTTATTACAAGATTGTAAAGCTAGTTTAACAATGAGCTAAGGTTTACTGGGCCTTCAGTCAAATCTACAAGAATTTAGCTCTTTCACAATGAGCCGAAAAACCTGAGAGCGGTTAACATGGGTCACTAACAGTTTGACTATGGTTTTGGTTTTGGCATAATCAGTTGTGGCAGCTGGAAACGTTACTCCTACAGAGAGACACCTACATGAACCATAGCAGAGCTCTCAGTTCAGCAAGTGTTAACTGTAGTCAGAACTTAAGTTCATTTAGACCCAAAGGCATGATCCCTAGAGTGAGCAGCAAATGCCTGTCTCTTTTTCTAGAGAACTGGCAAAGAGGTTGGATCTTGTTGTTGTGGGTTATGGTAATGGCTGCACTGTTCACTTGGAAATTCATCCAATACAGAAACAGAGCAGCATTTCAAGTGATGGGTTATTGTTTGGCCACAGCCAAAGGTGCTGCAGAAACTCTCAAACTCAACATGGCTCTGATTCTACTACCAGTTTGTCGAAACACCCTCACTTGGCTTCGTTCCACTATAGTAAGGTCATCCGTTCCCTTTGATGACAACATTAATTTTCACAAGGTGGGCAATATCGCCATGAATACAAACATAACATCTCACTTCTCTTGCACATTTTGCATATTAGACCTGACGATTTTCTCATATATTAACTTTTGACAGACGATAGCAGGTGCGATAGTCATTGGAGTCCTAATCCATGCCAGTACCCATTTAGCATGCGACTTTCCCCGATTGGTGAACTCATCTCCAGAAAAATTTGCCCTCATATTTCATGACTTCCACAACAAAAAGCCCACATACAGAGACTTTGTGACTGATGTCGAAGGTGTGACTGGGATTTCTATGGTCATTTTATTGGCCATTGTGTACACGCTGGCAGCACATAAATTCAGGAAAAATGGAGTAAGGCTACCCCAGCCTTTCAACAGATTAACAGGCTTTAATGCATTTTGGTATTCTCATCACCTTACTTGCTTGGTCTACATTTTGCTATATGTCCATGGAACCTTCTTATTCTTGTCCCACAAGTGGTATCAAAAAACGGTAAAACCTTAAAAGCAAAAATAAGATTGTGAATATGACAGGGGAATCAAGTCTAAGGTTCTAACCGGAAGCTATACTGGATTCTTTTGTTCTCAATTTTCCAGACATGGATGTACATCTCTGTTCCTTTGTTGCTGTATACAGCAGAGCGGCATCTGCGGACGCATAGATCAAGATATTATTCAGTTAAAATACTAAATGTAATTTGATTTATTTCTTAAACTCCTGTGCATATGGATGTTATTATTAATGCAATTCGCTTACTTAATTTCCTAACGTGCGATTGACTTGTATGAAAATAATAGAACACTGAAATTCAATCAAAAGGTCTTTCTTCACAACTTAATTTCTTATGCAGGTTTCTTTTCTACCAGGAGATGTCTTCAGCATAATCATGTCCAAGCCAAATGGATTCAAGTACAAAAGTGGGCAGTACATATTTCTCCAGTGCCCAGCTATCTCCTCATTTGAATGGTGAGAGAAATTGATGGAGATATTTAGCTTTTTCTCGAGACCTCTTTGTCATATAAAATCTCGAAGACAAGCTATATATTTAAATGTTTCAGGCTTCATGTTTCTATGCACTGAAGTGGCTCTCATTTAACCTCTCCAGGCACCCATTTTCTATTACCTCAGCACCAGGAGACGAGTACCTCAGTGTTCATATCCGAATAGTGGGAGACTGGACACAAGAGTTGCAGCGAGTTTTCTCAGACGGCAATGATTCAGCATGTGTTAAATTTGGACTACTTGGGCACGCGGATCGTGATGGGTAAGCCCTTATTACCATAATAGTCAACTTACCTTCTTCAAATGTGAATGATAATAGTAACCTAACATAATACACTGATGCAGACAACCAAAACTGATTGTCGATGGCCCGTATGGTGCTCCGGCACAGGACTACAGAAATTATGATGTCTTGCTCCTTGTGGGGCTGGGAATTGGAGCTACTCCTTTTATAAGCATCCTTAGAGATCTTCTCAACAATGCAAGAGAGGCCCAACTGGTACTATTCACACTCTAGTCTAGAATAGTAGTTTTCTATGAAATTAATTAATGGCTGAGTTCTAGAGACTGCTCATATACATTCTTATGGCACGTAGGATTTAAATGGGGATACCAGCAGATCAGACGACAGTTGGAACAGCTTTGCGTCTTCAAACATGTCTACAGCTTCGAGTTTGACGAAGAAGGAATCTAAAAGGATAAGTGCCCATTTCTATTGGGTTACCAGGGAACCTGGATCGTTTGAATGGTTTAAAGGAGTAATGGATCAAATTTCAGAAATGGATCACAAAGTAATACCAAAAAACAAAAAAAAACACCCGTGTAATTAATAATGCACCATGTCCTATGATCCAAGTGATGATGTTCTAACTTGTTTCTCTTGTTACTTCGAAACAGGGTCAGATAGAGCTGCACAACTACCTTACAAGTGTTTATGACGAGGGGGATGCAAGGTCAACCTTGATCACCATGGTTCAAGCTCTCACCCATGCCAAGCATGGTGTTGACATCTTATCTGGCACTAGAGTATAATCTGCCATTAACTCTAAACTCCACATCCCTTTTTTGTTTGTTGCCATTATTTATTCTTTTAACCTTCACTTGCAGGTAAGGACACACTTTGCAAGGCCGGATTGGAGAGACGTGTTCACTAAAATAGCTTCAAAGCATCCCTGCACTACAATAGGTAAAAATGATTTGAGTAAAAAAGAGAAAATGAAGTTGAGTTGAAGGTTCAATGAAGAAAACAAACCAAATTGAACTACCTGGCACCTGATAGCATTAACAGAACGAATATTATACAACTAATCCATAACACATTCATGTGCTAGGGCAATTACATATTTAGATAAAAGAAATTATGGTGATTCACTATGTTGAAGGCAGCTCATCAGGAAGCAGCAACTGAATGCAAAAAGATTACTGCTCTAACAATTTAGCGAATTGTGGTTTTAACGGGAAAGGGAATTGTTAAATTGCAGGGGTTTTCTACTGTGGGATGCCAGTGTTGGCCAAGGAGTTAAAGAAACTATCACAAGAAATGAGTCGCAAGACATCCACGCGCTTCGAGTTCCACAAGGAGTATTTCTGAGACCATTTAAAGCTCTCATTCTTCCCTTTATGATTGGTGTAATTAATCAAATCAGAAAATGTATTTGTACATTCCTGAATGTAGCTCAGCCAGTTACATATAATTGATATACTAATGTTGTTCCCACACACAATCATTTTTTTTTTCATTAAACAATACAGAAGAAGTCACCTTCCTTCACTCAAACTGAAGAACAAAGAAAGAGTTCCTTTCTCATATTGAACGTTCAAGGATGGAATTGAGAAATCCAAAAGAGATAAAGATTCTTGTTCCTGCATCAACTGGCTAGAACCATGTGATCACTTGAAGATTGCCCCAGGTGGGGCTCTAAAAGTTTCATTCAGTAATAACATCCAACAAATCAAACTCATTATTATAAGAACATTGATAAGCAAACAATTGAACCCTTTCAAGATGTCTACAAGTGGTAAATCTGTTGGTTATTTTAAGATGCATTAATGCCAGTTGGTGAACCTTTTATTTTTAACATAACATGTCTACAGTGCTACAAAATGAAACCATACAATAAAATGCAGTTAAGGATGTGTAAAGGTAGAAACGGCATTACCCTTAAACTTCTTTAATTGTGCAAACTTTTATATAGAAACAAGATTCGGTTATGTCTCTTCATTATAAAGCATACAAACAGCATTTCTATCAACAAAGTGATGAACTGCCCAATGTTGGCTGTATCAAAGTCATGTATCTGTTAATGATAACACCTAAATTGGCATGAGACACAGAGAAATTTAACAATGAAGTAAGCTATCTCCTGGAAAATTCTTCAAGTACATGTCAAAAAATATTAAATGTAACACTAAATTTCAGCACCTTCTCTGGCAGCAATTGTCTGGCTGGCATCAATCATCTTTCAACCTCTTCAAAATTTTGGAAGCCCAGCGCTTAACGCGTCGCTTGAGCGTGTAACCAACAACAACACCAGCAACAAAGAAAAAAGAGCAGAGCTTTGAACAGGTCCACAGCGATACCACTTGTCTGCAAGTGGATATATTATGATTGTTAAATTGGAGAACAGGGACAAAGGAACAAAAGAAGAGGCAAACATAAAGTAACGGGTACTATTCTCTTTTTTTTTTTTTTTTTCATTCTTTTTCCCTCAGGAGAGACTACAATTTAATAAAAGAAAAAGATTAGCAGAGCATACAGATATAACCATTTTATTCCACTGAAAAAATTAGACCCATCATTCCTGCTACACACGGTTCAAGAGTTCTTTAAGGTGCTTGGTTCCTGAATTTATCACCCATATCTGGAAGCTTGACAAACTAACTGAAGTTATTTGCAGCAAGCACCTTTTCCCAATCAGCACAATTGTAACCCTCAAACTAACAATAGTTTAACTCATACCTAGCTAAATGCAAGAAGCACTATTGCTAAAGCATAAAGGGTACTAAAATAATAATAATAATAATAATAATAATAATAAGGGAACAAGGAATCTGGAAATCACATTTAGAATCTCTTTGGCTATGGACACTAACTCAAAAGTCATTTTTTTTTTTTTATAATAAAATTTCAAATATATGGAGAATAGGTATCATACGATCGACTAGTTATAAAAAGACATCAACATAACAGAGGGGACATTCGTTTTTACTCTGGTCAAGAAAATTTTCCAATTACAAGTATCAAGTAGAATATAAACATTCAGAAATATGAATAAAGAGCATTACTTATACTTTTTTAGAAAAAAAAAAATGTGACCCAACTTGTATAACCACATGCCCTCATCCATTAAGTGGATCCTAATAATACTGTAAACCAACGAATCGAATGGCTAGCCATCTATGACCATGACTTTCCCATTAAACCACACCAGCAGCAAAATCTGTTAAACAAGCTATGCAATACCGGGCAATATGATCAAGAGAAAACAAAGGAAAACTATTATATCAATTTTCAACCAGCATGTAATGTATCTGAAACTATAATCCACTCCGAAAGACGCACTTAACAAGAAAAAGCAAGTTAGCACCTGGAAGATCTGGAGATCAAAAGACGGGACTGATCAGAGGATGACAAAGCGGCAGATAGTTCTCCATGACGCCCAATATCACTGGAATTGTACGGGCTGTCAGATAACGAAGAAGCGACTGAATTAGCTTCTTTTGAAAATTTGCGGACAAAGTTCTGCAATCCTTCCATTTGTTTTTCAAAAATTTAAGGTGTTTAATTTGAAACCAGAAAGGCTTGTTTAACAAAAATCCATGAGACGAGAAGACTACTGCTATCTGATTAGGGCTCGGGTTTAAACTCAAAATTAAATATAAAAATAGTTTCGTCCCGTACTTTTTAAGTAAAACCCTAAATTTTTTTCATCAATAATAATTAAAAAAGAAAACCTTATGGGTCCCAATAAAAACTCAAAATTAAATTAAGAAAAAACCCTAATTCTTTCACTCATGTATCCGCATTAAAACCCAAAATTAAGAAAAAAAAAAAAGTTTGGGTATATTTCGAATCCACTGAAATTCTACATATTTTTCTAAATTATTATCTATATGCAAAGTCATATATAAAATGAAGTAATTTAATACTAAATCACAATTAATAAAAAACACATAATATCATATTTGATCAAAATAATATGAAAAATGAATTAAAAAAATGTTGATCAAATCATGTATATGAAAAGGATCAATCCAACTTAATTTAAAAAATGCTAATGGGATGAGGGTGTGATTTGGAAAACCTCCCAAATTGTAAAATGATGCACATATTAGCCAAATGGACATAACTCATAGGTTAAATATAGCTTAAGCCCCTATTCAACCAATTCATATAACACATATTAATTGAATCTTGGTACTTCTTCACAAGGTTTCTTCCAATTGAAAATAAAAAAGTCAATCGAATAAGTTGTTTAGATAAGATTTAACTTACTTTTGTTAGATATGGTTAGACAAAACCTTATGATTTGACCAACATCTTTCTTCCTCTCAATATGGTTGTTAGACCTTATAGGAAACATATTTGTATGGTCAAATCCATGAGATTTAGTCAAAAAAAAAAAAAAAAAAAGGTTTTGTTTAAGGTTTAATAGTCTTACTTTATATCAGTTGCAACATAGATTTACTCAATAACACCACATTCAAGTAATACGTTAAATATTAGTTAAAACATATCAATAAAAGAACTCTAAAATTTGAAAGATTGATTTGTAAAAGTATGATTAGAAGAATATTATACATCTTAAATGTTAAAAAATGATAATATGGATTGATGGTATAACGAAGATAAAAGGACAAAAATGAAGTTACTTAGACAATGTTTTGATTGAAGATGGAATAACAAAGATAGAGTCCACTGAATACAAATTTGGTCTTTTAGTTGAAATGGAGTGAATAGATTTGGTTTACAATCACTGATATTTGAAATTGAGTGTGTTGAGAGAAAAGTTAAAAATATCATTTTTTTTATAGTTTAAGGGTACAAATAGTATCCCAAATATAATTCCTATCGTGTATGTAACAAATAAAACTAAAAGAAGACTGAAAATATGGAGGATTAAGATATAGTGTACTAGAATGAAAATCTCTCAAAAGTTTTTTTAATGAAATAAAAACACTAAGCAAAACAAATCAAATTTCACCCAAATGAGAGAGAGAGGTGGGTGTATTTATAGAATTGCTCCCCATTGCCTCCAATTCCTCTAATGGTGGAAAACCATTATTTCAAAATACTTCCCTTTGAATTCTCACTATTTTAAAATAATTACATTAAGCTTGCAAAGGAAAAAATTTGATTTTAAAGGCATTTTAGTCATTTCAAATTGTTTGATATTTGATTTTAAAATTTATTGTGGCTAAATATGATTGGAAAGGTGAATTTTGGCCTAATATACATTCGTGCATAAAAGATGCATGATAATGCATTAGCACACCATGTGAATAAGACTGGATAAAAGCCATGTTGAAGGCAATTAACAAATTCATAACCATGCATGAGAAGTATATATAATTGTTGTAACATTTTTAGGTTAGAACGGTTTTTTTAAACTGAAAATCTGAGTTGAAATAAGATTTTATGATAAAAAACAAAGTTAAAAAGGTTCAAGGGTGATGCGTTAAAAGTTTAAACCCTAACTTCCTAGCAAGTGTACTAGTTCAAAATAATACGGGAAGTATTCAGGGTGTCGTATCCACGGGATCGCGTAAGCAAGTACCAAGACGGCACTACTCCTAATTTTATCTAAACCATCAAATACGAGTCGAAAGTAAATCAACGAAATAAAATCAAACTAAAATAAAATAATTAACGAACACGCCTAGGGTAAATCGAATAACACAATGAGAGATAATGCTAAGATTTCGGGTTCACTAATTCATTACAATATAGGTTTTTCATATGCTTATGTATTTCATATTATTCATGTGACAACGGAATTCCCTAAATTGATTAACATTCTTTCTCAAGCAATATCAATCCTAATTAACAATCTAATAACCTAAGTATCTCTATTTAGGTTTAATTAGATGAAAATACATTAAGTTCTATGGAATCCACTAGCTTTCAGCACAACCCTATTGTGCCTATGACTATTGCATGTATTATCAAATATATCTCTATATTTAATTAATTCATGGTTCGTATTCTAGCTGCTTTTATGCAATATCACCTCTCGGTCTCAATCACACAACAGAAATCCTATTAAAAGTGGCCAAGTTTTAATAGGCATTAAGTTCAGAATGTAAACTCACATGAAATAATATGTTCGTAAATTATAATTGAAAAACCCTACATATTCATGAATTAGCTAGCCCTAATCTTAGCAAAAATTATTTAGTTCATCATTAAAAACAAATAAGCAATAAGATTCAAGCAAATTATAAGCATAATGGAGAAAATAAGAATAAAACCAGATGAATGTTGAATCTCTTATTGAAGTTGATGAAGAAATATTCTCACAATTGCAATCCGAAAAGCTTTTGATTGAATCTCCAAAATAAAATATTGAATATCAGAAAATTGTATGAAGAATCTCTCAAAAAATCCCCTAGGACGGCTCTCCTTTATTCTAAAATTACAAAGATATATATATAGTTAGGGTTTGGGAAGAATTTCAGTCAAACTGAAATTCTGTAAACAGTGTCATGCTGCGGCATGATGCCGCGGCCTGTAGCTTCTGGAATCTAAAATTTTTTTCTTCATCAAAGTTATATCCCTGGATGTCTAGTTTCTTATGAATTTTGAATCACCGCATTTGGACTTCAGAATCTCAAGTTATGACCATTTTAGTGCTCAGTGGTCAGACACAGAATTTCACCAAGAAGATCTGAATTTGCGGCAACGGTTGAGGGTCCAAACAAACTCGGATTTTTCCCCATAATAGCTTTTTGAAAAGCTTGAGATGTCCACTACAACTTTAGTGAAGGCTACGTTTTCATTAAAGAACTCGAACATATGAAAAATCCTTGTTTTTTTGCTGTGGCGCATAATACTCTCCTTTCCCGTCTTTGCTCTAGTTGCTCATTCTTCTTCAGATTAAAGTCGAACCTCTGGCTAGTCCTTCATAAGTGTCTTTTTGGCTTGATTTCCATAGAAATCACATCAAAATCAACATTTCCTACAAAACCAAACATGAAAACCTGTGATCCCGAAATATGCACATAATAAGGGTAAAATGGTCAAATCACCCTTAAAACTCTATAAATTAACCACGAAATTATACATGCAATTGACACTTATCAAAGGGTAAAATAATCATTTAGAAGTTGTATGTGACATATGCATAAGTTTTCTTAGGAGACTTTTTCATACCCAGTACAAAAAAGTTCAAAATCTGTGATTTTTTTGAAATACGACCGTGTGTCCTCAGAACACACAATCGTGCATCTTTACAGTTCCCGCCACCATATATGAAATAAATTTTTCAAATTTCTCTACAATTCCAATAGATCTATTATATCCATATATTTGGCTTATGTAGCATCCCAGTTTTAGAAAAGCCCTTAGGGGTAGAGTTTTGGGTTAGAAATAGAATTCAGAGATAGATTGGGAGTTCAGCAGAATTCAGGGGTGAGTTGGTAATTTTTCAGAGTTGTGTGGCCTTCGTATGATGCCTTTAGGGAGGTTTTAATCATGCGAAGTGCGGGAAATGAATTTTTATCCATTTTCCCAGGCGCACTCCCGTGCGCCAAGCCTGCACGCCCGTGCAGGTGGGATTAAAAGAGAGAGAGAGACGGGAGTTATTTCATTATTCTCACCCATTTCAGTCAGTTTCCTTCTCCATTTTAGCAGCTCCCAGCCCTAGGCGCGATATCCAGCTTCCAGCAGCTCCCAATCCAGCCAGAGATCAGAGAGATTAGCTTGAGTATAAGCTTCCAGCAGCCATGTCGAGAGGTAAGTGTTTCTTACTCTCTCTTTCAGTTTCCCAACTTGTTTGATGGGGATGGAAACGTGTGTTTCCATTTCCAGCTTGAGATGTTATGTTTGTATATGTATATGATGATGAGATGATGATTATATGTAGTTGCTATGCTTATTTTCCACCCAGAAACATGCATGCTCTGTTTGTGTGTGTGTTGTGAGAGAAAGTATGAGTTTTCATGGTGGATTCAGTGTTTGTGGATGGATGATGAAATTGATGATGTATATGTGATGATTGAAGTGCCATTGATGTGTGTTTAAGTTTAATTGCAGTTTGGATGAGAATCAGTTGGGTTCCCTGCAGTTTCAGGCGAACCATGTCTGAGCAGAACAAGACACACGACCGTGTGCCCGCAAGAGCACGCCCGTGTGCCTTTGTTTCTGCAAGGACACGGCCGTGTGCACTTCGTGCACACGGGCAGGAAACGCAGGGACACGACCGTGTGTCCTGAGGGACACGGCCGTGTATCCCATCTTTGCGTGAAATGGCCCAGAAATTCCAGAAGCACACACGCCCAGCCGCACGGCCAGTACACGGTCCCGTGTGCTGGGGCACACGCCCGTGTGCCGGGGCACACGCCCGTGTGCCCTGCCCAGCACGGCCGTGTGTGCTGCATGCACGACCGTGTGCCTTCCTCGCACGGTCGTGTACCTTCCAGATTTTTTCAGAAATTCAGAAATTGACTTATTAAAGATTTGGTAATCCATCCAAAGGCTATCAGACATCAGATAATTCAGAATTCAGCTAAGAACAGATGCATAAGCATGCATAGCACATCATGTAGCCTGAATGAGGAACCAGGGATCCGAATTCGGAACCAGGGATCCGAATTCAGTAGATTTCAGTAGTCAGGACCCAATGTATGGGTTTCAGTTTTGAGGTGAACTCGAGGGGGCATATGTGGGACCCAGCTTTCTGACACCAGTCAGTCAGCTCAGCAGTTTATCAGATTTCAGCTTTCTAGCCAGTAGCTAGAATTTTCAGCCCACTTGGCCAGGATACCGAATCCCTGTGTTCATCAGCCTGATCAGCACAGTAGGTACCTTCGGGTACATTCAAATTCAGATAGACAGACGCATGCATCATCAGTCAGTTTTAGTTTCCAGCTCAGCATGACATTATGCATATATTATGGCATGACTGATTAATAATCAGAAACCAGTAATCAGAAAGCATTAATCAGATTCAGCACCCGCAAGCGCTTAGATGCATGAGTAGGGCCGATCAGGTATGTATGCCCTTGTTTGCTGCTTGCGTGGGTCGAGGGAAGTAAGGAATGCTCACTGGGTGATTTTTATCACTCATCCCTTTCCTTCTTCCTTCCTTTTCAGGTCAGTCAGCTGCTGGCGAGGAGCGGGTGGATTGAGGCTGGCGAGGAGGATCCCACACACACTCCCCAGTTTGTAATTTCATTTTCAGTTTTGGACCTGTGAGGTCATGTATATACTCTCAGATGTAATCAGATGTACAGAACCATGTAAAGAACAGTTATATATGTATGAAAGCCATTTGGGCTCATTGTATATTTCAGATTTAGTTTCAGCTTCCGCTTGTATTGCAGTTCAGCAGTTGTTTTTCTTTTTCGTAGGATTCCCGTCGCGGGTACCCAGATTTCCAGTTTATTTAATAAAAGAGCAATATCTTTCAGCAGCAGGGGTACTCGTGACGGCGGGTCCTACATTGTTGGTATCAGAGCCTTTCTCTGTGCCATTTTTAGTAGAAATTTGAGTTGTAAGTGTGTGGTGTTTGTTTTCTCTCCCTCGCAGCCATCGTCTAGACCCTCCTCACAGCACAGTCAGGTACTTCTTTCCAGCTTTTGTTATGTTTGTGTTTCTAACCCCGTGTGTTGTGATGCTATAGATAGAGAAGCCTATATCCCTAGAGCCATAGACGAAGCCAGTAATAGTCCCCCGGTCCGTCCCATGAGTGTCAGTGAGGGGCGGCGATCTCAGAGTTCCTCCCACGTGCCTATCAGACCAGATCAGCTCAGAGAAATGATTGGGGAT